>ML779400.1:28285-45156 GCA_009831015.1 Picea engelmannii
CCCCGGTCGTTGGAGGAAATGGATCCCTTACCATGGTTGGACTGGAGAAACACATAAAAAATCATAGAGGGTTTCCTAGAGGTACTCAGCAAAAGGAGGATTTGTATCCTCGAAATGGACAAGAACTACCTTTGAACAAAAAAATGCATTTGTATTGACTGGTGTATCCATCCACAGATTAGTTAAAACTGGATGGATAGGTGGTATATGGTTTTTTATCAACCTCCCTACAATAACAACGAGGTGCCCGTATATGTTTTTGAGAAAATTATGGGCGAAATATATTTTGGGTCACCATGTCATCTACTTTGACATGGATGAGTTCCAAGGGATGGATCAAGGGTCTTCACGGGACTGATATCATGCCAGGAATGATCCCATGTTAGGTCCTTGTCCCCCTAGGTGAAGGCCTGACCCCCTTCCCAACATTCTCCTATTGCAAAGAGGTTGCAGTAGGTACAGCGAGCTATTTCATCATTGACCCGGAGCCTAGTGCAACATGGTAGCTTTATTGCATTGTCTTGGAAGGAGGTGACTACCAATGATATTGATAGAGGGGTCGGAGCTTCACCCGTTACAGAAAATTTTAGTGAGGAGAGGGAATATGGACATAGCAGTTGTCCATGTGAACCTCACAGATGCTCGAGTTGCGAGCAGACCTGCTATGGGCCTATGGAGGTCGGTGGAAAACATAGCTTCATGGAGGAGGTTAGTATCTTAACCATCACCATGTTCTTAATTGTTATATATTTGTTTTTTGTATTATGTGTATTTATATCAATATTTTGATGTGTGTTGTTTTGTAGTTGTTACCTCCAGGTGGCAGACCCTCTACACCCACGGATGCATCAGTGCCTATCTCCAACATTGATGTAGCAGTAGAGGCGACATGCTCATTGGGTGTACCACATACACAAGTATGTGTCACATTTGATAAATTCACCATGGTCATTTCTTTATTTTATGGCATCCTCAAATTTTTTATTTTATTGTGTGTCTACAAGATGTGGGAGCGGGCAATGTCGAGGATTGTCCATCTTGGATGGACAAGTCACCTACATCACAAGTATCATGTGTAGAGTTAAATATCGTTTAAATCTCAAATTTGTTGTGTTTATATTTTTGAATTTTACTATTTGGTACTAATAGTTCAATATTATTAATATGTATGCAAGTTGTGGACATATTCACTAGTTATAGTACTATTGCACTCCCTAGGTACCTAAGATCTGATTTTGGGTTAGATTACTTCAAGCCAAAGGATTTTTCATCACTTGTACAGCTTGTGGGGTCCATCACTTCCCACCCCTAGCATCTATTTTATTTCATGCATCACCAATGGATGCACCCATACGCCACCCATCTGCACCACCTCTTCCATCGCATCCATACAAAGTGGATGCACCCATATGCCACCCACCCCCACCACCATTTCCATCGGCCCCATCCACCGAGGTTGCCATAGTAGAGGTTGCCTCGGATCAATTTGTATATCAAAGTGATCCACCTGATAGAACCTCTCCATCAAGGCCCGAGATATTCACGGTGAGATAATGTGTTGATTATATATTTTTATGTATCATGAATTTTTTATTTTATGCATATTTTTTTAATTTTTTGTATTTGATCCTTGTAACTAAGGTAGGGTGGCATCGCTGAGAGATTGGGGTCGTGGAGGAGGGTAACACCCTCACAATTATCAGTAGCATATGTCGTGAGTTGTCTTAGGTTAAATTACAAAGTATCATTTTGTATATATTTTAATTCATTGAGGAAAAAAACTTATAACAATGGTTTTTCTTTGTGCAATCTCCAGAGTGATGAAGCACGCTGAGGCCTGGAACCACTCGAGGTGATTCCTAAAGCAAGAGAAGAAAGATAGATATTTAAGATGCTCCTGAGGGTGGAAATGGTCAATGACTAACCAATTACTGGCATTATGTATATAGGCCATCATATGGTTGTTTTCCATGTTAGGGCACCTATTGTCATTTTGTATATTGGGCAAGAGGTGTCATTTTGTAAAAAATGTACAATTTAGACAATGTTGAATATATATATATATATATATATATATTTCATGGCACATTTTTATGTTCATCTCATTGTTCCTACATTTTATGTTGATGAATGTATAAATTTCAAAGTGTATGAATTTTATGTGTATGAATGTATGATTTTTTTCTAAAGTGATTATAAATACTTGAGTTACAGATTAACGAATCTCTTATGGTGGAAAATATTGCTAAGTGTTAAATCCACAAGCAATGAATGGTTCTCATTACCTAAATTTATGGGCAGGGCATATATTTCTTTCAGCATTGGTAAAGTGAAACTAATTGCCCATGTAGTGGACACACTTGGGTGCACTTGTTAGATGCATATGGTCGATGGAAAAGGAACCAAAGCACTCAAAGTTGATGGATGACACTTGAATCCACCTTAAAGTATTACTTTCAAGGCAACTATCATATACACAAGAGGATGCCTCAAAATTACTAAAACATCATCATCATCACCACCACCATCATCATATATATATATATATATATATATATATATATATATATATATATATATATATATATATATACATAAACTTATTAAAAATATATATTTCAAATGTGTAAGCAAACAAACTTATAAGCTCAAGTCCATGAATCATAAATATATTAATTTTCAAACTTTATTGTCACTAGTGACAATTCTTGATCTTTTAAAAATGGTTTTTCTAAAAGAAAAATAAATTCAAGTTCATGAGCTATAAATATATTAATTTTCTATATATAGTATTGGTTACTTGACTTAAAGACCCCAAAACTAGTAAAATTTAACAAAACATTTAATTAGTAGTATACACTAAAAGAAATTTTGAGGAAACAAATGTGACTTACCTAAATGGTGTTGCCAATCATACTAAAGGCAAGAAATACCGCACATATGGGTAGTGCATGAAGCTCCAAAGTTCCACATTTAAATTTGCATATTTAAACAAATCACATAAATATGATCCTCGTAAACATATAACAATAAAAATAATATCCTGCAACACATAAATAGGTCCAAATGTATACATATCAAATGTCTATATCATTCTAACTAAACCCAACAAATACTAAGCAATCAATCACTAAGATAAGCAAAAATCAAAGTTCTAACCTTCTAAGGCCAAAATATAGGTTGTTACATTTACAAATCCCTAGAACACCACTATGATCTAAAATAGACTAATCCCTCATTGCATGTCTTGTCATGTAGCTTCCCATTTTAACCTATACAACAATAAATATAACTTTTCATAGCATTATGCAAGGAAAAAGTCAAATCAAAATGTGGATTGCAATGAAAGAAGAATAACAAAAAAAGAAACATTTCTCATTCCAAGAAACAAAAAACATTTTTTTCTAGGGACATATGACTTAAATTTATATCACAAAGTTACTTTCCATCCAATGAAGTGTTTATGACATTTTGAGTCTAGGTGAAAACTTGTGCATGCCTTGCCTTGCCTTGATTTTCCATGTCGTGCCTTGCCTTGCCAAGCCATGTCATGCCTTATATTTCTATGATATGCCTTACCTTTTCATGCCTTGTCATGCAATTCCATTGTTGACGATTAAAAAGTCATCATTCAGTTTTTCCCGCAAAGTGTTGCTAAGCCTATTATTATAAAAGCTAAGTAATACTAGTAGGTGGGACCCCCTTGTAGATTGGAGATCAAATCTAGTGCTTATTTGATGGTATGCTTTTGTTGACACTGTCTACATGGTTGACGATATCTTGTTTTATTGGATAATGGATCAGGTATATTATACGTGGTTCCCTTGTTGTTCCAAGCTCAAGGTCTATACTAAAGTTTTCATGGTTATCATTGTTGCCCGTTCTTAGACCTACTACTTGTGACACCTGCAACAAACATATGTTAAGTAACAACAAATGAAAGGAAATTAAAGGAAGAAACTATCTTATGCTAACACGCTATATGCATTGGAAAGGTTGTGGCAAATCCTAGCTAACATATGATGGCCATGCAATTTATTGAGGTTGTATAAAACATAGTTGACATGTGTTTTTTGTATAGTGGAGATGGTAATATGTGATATGGGTAGCGCTCTTGGAAATTAATGATTGTTGGTCTCAACGCATAGTTCAAGTGGATGATTGCTTGATTAAGTAGCTGGCGCGTACTAAGAATTGAATGAACATTGAAGTATGGAAGTGATGCGAAATTATTGCACATCACCTTTACTCTTTCTGTTGAACACCACCCTAGTCAGGTTATTGCTCGAAAATTGTTGTTGGGGATATGCTCTTATTCCTTGGCGGGGAGAAACCGCTCAGCCTACTCGTATTTTAAGGAATTCGATTACAGGTATGTTCTTTTTTTGGCCCTTCATGAGTCTACTCTGGTATGAAATGGATGTTGGCTCAGTTATATTGGTTTACTCCTTCCTTAAGTTTGGCAACTATATAAAATGGTGATTGTGAATGAAACGTTGATGATTATCTTTGAAATGATGTTGAAGTCATAGCATTACTGGTTATCCTAAGCGTTAGCAGTCATAAGAGTTCTCTTTTATCCCTGTTGGTTTTATTAGAGTATCCTTTTTGGTCTTGGTGGGATATCTTCATGTTTTTGCATCGTTGTATCCAGTTTGCGGGCTTTTATGGGGTTTAATGACTGAAGCTTCAGTGCCACCACGCATTGTACAGTTGGGCATTTGGTTGATTTAGCCACTAGAGGTCACAATTTGGGTTTTCCTGCCCTTACTCGACCCTTTCTTCACCTCTCTGTGGTAGTTGTTGGATTTAGGGCGCATGAGGGTTATACCCTGTGTGCATTAAATAACAATGCCACACCAAGATTAAAGCGCCACCTCATGTTAGGGCCCCGTCACGGAATTGTTTCATGTCCACAAGAAAATATTAGCTCTCTCTATGTGTACACCTTTGGCCTTGAATTTTTCACCATTACGAGGAGTTGGCTCTATTCCCCTTGTGATGGCTACAGGACAAACCCTTAACCCTCCAGTCTGGAGTTTCACGGAGAAGACTATCGGGCCTGTCAAGTTTGTTATGGATTATTGTGGATTGGATGTATGGTCAATTAATTTGAATGAAGACTCGCCCATTTGGTCATACGACGGTCATGTTTGTTGGCATCTAGTTACTACTTCAGTGATAATAATGAAAAATCTTGCATGGTTATTGGCACAACTCAAATTACACAGTCACTGGTTTTTTTTGCACTAAAGATTGTTTGGATGTTTAGCTGGCATTGGTTACAAATGCTTGAAGTTGCTCACGCATGTCATGTTATGTGTATGGGTTTTTTCACATTGAAATAATGGTCATAGTAATTATGTGTTGCCTTGGGACCAAATGATTATGGAACTGGACGACTGCATACCCATTGTATCCTTATGATTGTTCGATTGTATAAGCCTGAGGTTGCACAGCATAGTTGGTTACAGTCGGAATAAATCGAATTAATGTCATGTTATTAATGACTCAGCATGATGGATTGAGTTATTACTGGGACTATGCGTTTTATTTTGTTATATTGCATCGTAATGATTTTGACTGCGCACTGTGACAATATGGATAGTTTTTTCTCTCAAGGGGTTTTAAGCGTGTTTAATTGTTGCAATCGACCATTTGTTAAGAAGGGCATGTTGTCAAGATCTCATCGTTTTGGAGGGATGGCCCAGTTTTTAAGTCACATTGATTTATTTTTTATTTTTTTTTTTAATAGTGGCAAAATTACATTTCCTAGGCAAATGACCCTGTGCGTAGCTTGTGTCTAAATAGTGGTTGTTGGTTATATATTTAGATATCTATTTGGGCGTGGAAATTTGGTCTTGATTATTTTGGTTATTGCATGTATATGTTTAACGAATGTCATTGCATTTAAATGACAGGCCCGATTGCAGTGATCATGTGACTTCATTGTGAATTATGGAAACATGAAATTGGGCATATTGGTTGATTAAAGTAAGATATGGGCAGTGGTTGATTTCGATGGTTAACAGAATGGAAAGTCTAGTGTTTGAGAATTGTTATAAGATGTGAAGAAGGGAACAAAATTCTCTTTACAGATTGTGTGGAATGCATACTCTCTTATGATGGCACTGTGTTGTATATTTGATTATGAACAGTAAACTAGTTAAATGCACAGAAATTGTTATTTGGTCAAGATGATTGATAGTTGATGCATCTCTTTTCGTAGAGTGTTGTATGGATCACTTAATTAATTTCATGAACAGTAATCATTTTTCTTCCCTTTCATTATTTCATTTTTCGCTAATTACAAACCCCTTCACCTCCCATATTCATTTTCTCACTCTCTGTTCTGAGATTAATTACAGTCAAGAGAATTTCAGTGTTAAGCAGTCGAAAGTGGCAGTGTCTTGCGTGGATTATAGTGATGTTTTATTGGGTTGCTTGCAGTTGATTTTTGTTTTCACTGATCAGTAACTGTGTTCTTTTCCCTTCATGGAATCATGTTTTCTTTCAATACAAACCCCTCACATATCCTAGAACCATTTTCACCCCCTGCTCATTGATAAGCAGTAAAACAATTTGTATGGATTGGATTGCATGAGTCTGATATATTGATGAGCCAAAATCCATTTCATATTTTTTAAAAGAGTTGTCATGTATGGTTAATTAAAAGATCATTTCTAATGAATCACACATGMAGGGCTGAGCTATTCAATTAAAAGGCCAAAAACAGAGACCTATTACGCTTTTGTCAAAGAAAAGGACTAAAAAATGGTAACATCAGCAAAGGGGAATGTGGATTTTGAGTTTTATTCTATCTATTATTGTTTTATGACAGTTGACTTTAGGGATCTTTGGACAGCATGCCTTATTTTGGATATATGAGTATTATTTTTTAAATAACTTCAAATTTCATGAGTTTAAATTACCAAAAGTGAATATGTTGATGGGAGACACAAGGAGGTGTATTTTGCTTAACTAATGGTTATGTTATAGTTGTTATGATTGAAAGGGAGTTACAAGGGGTCCCACCTACTAGTTATTATTATTTATGACCCTTATTATAATTATTACTCTTCCCCTTAACTAAATTTAGTTGAGTCTTTTAGTTAACTTAACTAATGAATTGGTTCAACTTCTTCAACCAATTCTAATTTGTTAAAATCAAAAGGAAAGGGAGGAATGGGAAGGAGGATAGAAGTAGAAGCATGCTAAGGTTTTCTCTTTGAGTTTATGTTGAGATAGTTCAGTTTTCATTCATTCATATATTCATCAAGGCCTAATTCTCTTTTGTGATAACAAGGTCTTATTGTAGACAACAATATTCAGATTTGAATCAAATCATTCAGACACTCGTTTTTCAGAGGTGTTGATCTATCTTTGATAGTCTGTGTAGATTTGTCTATTTGTGAATTAATTTTCATGACTCATAAAGGTTATTGTGCAGAGTCGAGTGGGAAGCAATCTGTGGCAAGTTGATCTAGCTTTTAGAGTTCAGTTTTGGTTTTCTATCAGAGGTCCTTTTGTATGTTCCATCGGGGATGTCTAAGTTTGACTTTGGTCCAAGATTTATGTATGAGATTTTGTAAAGAAAATGACTCTTTGGTGAATTGGAATGAAATAAAGGATTTTTTATGTTTCATCTGTCTTGATTATCATCTTGGTGTCTATACTTTTGTTCTTACATTTATTTCAGCAACTGTTATATTCAGAAAATTACATAAAAAGTGAACTTCCAACAAGCTTTTTGTTGATAAAAGACTAGCCTAAGAACTTGTAATTAATACTTGTGAGTTAGGATGTTATTTTTGTTGTCTATAAACATAGGGTGATATTCCCGTCTACTTTGATTTAGCCAAGTAAATTATGAAAATGCTTGAGTAAGATCATTTCATATATTTTCCTCAATAGACATGTCATTCCATGCCATGCCATGTATTGCCTTGCCTTTCCATGCCATGTATTTCCTTTACATTGCATGTATTTCCTTTCCATGCCATGTCATGCCATTCCTTTCCTTGCCATGACATGACATGACATGCCATGCCTTGCCTTGCCTTGCCTTGCCTTAGTTTCTATGTCATCCCATGCCATGTCATGCCTTGCCTTTCCAAACCATTCCATGTCTTGCCATGACATTCCATTGCATGTCTTTCCTTTCCATGCCATGCCTTACCTTTCCATGCCTTGCCATTCCATGCCATGACATGCCTTTCATTTTCATGCCATGCCTTGCCTTTCCTTTTCATTTCATGTCAGGACATGCCTTGTGTTGACGAATATTTATGTCAATAGTACTTCATCGGCAAAGCATTGTCAGGCTCCCTCTTGAATCACACTACTTGCGTAAAGTTTCGCTTATTCTCGTTAAGTTAGCACAATGTTAGTGACACTTAGCGTGTAAACCTATCACTAAAAATGACCCTTTTCGCACTCCTCACATGCTTAATGCTATCATATTTTACACACTTTCACCTTATACTTAGACTCTCACATCTTCCTTTATCTTCCTTTGTTCCCATATACATTACTATATCATCACCCTTTGTTTTCCTAGGTCTCACCTTATCAAAGTGATTTCATTTTTAATCAAAAGAAAGTAGGTACGTTATTAAGAGTATATATCATGTAACAAACCAACATATAACTCCTTTATCTATGCATGACTCACTTTTTCCATAATGTATCTCACTTTCCCGACACATCCGTCATGTGTCTTCCTTTAAATATTCTAATTATGACTTCAAGGTCCATACCACGTTTCTTCTTTTTATATTATGACTTAGCCTTTTTAGTAATGAGCTTACTACCACTACGTGCCATAATCAAAAGCAAAAAAATATTATTTTATCTGCCACACTCTCACTTTTTATATCTCATATCTCTCTCAAATATGTTAATTATAACATAAGTGCTATACCCTTTTGCAAGATAACTTTCTCATTATTCATGCTACACCAAAAATAAAGTATTTCATATGATGCCCTACCACTATATGCTAATCATGCTCACGTAAGCAAATTTCTGATTTTATTCATCATGGACAAGGGAGTTGAATCTTTGAGCTTGCTTTCTGGTGAAGAACTCCATTTGGTTATTTTTAATGGGCTTATTCTTGGTGTACATCGGTGGCCACAGCGATTTGCAAATGTTCTAAGGAAGCTACGACGTGCAGGTAAAATTGGAGAGTTTGTGAGTGCATTTGTGAATGTAAAACAGCATTGTGTGTATGTTGCTTCAGATGGCGGCCGTGTTTGTCGACCATTGGTGATTTCTTATAAAGGTGTTTCTAGAATAAAGGAACATCACATGAAAGAATTGAAGGATGGATTTCAAACATTTGAGGATTTCCTGAGAGAGGGTTTGGTGGAATATCTCGATGTTAATGAGGAAACAATGCACTGGTTGCACTCTATGAAGGGGAGGCAACACCTTCCACTACTCATATAGAGATTGAGCCTTTCACTATTCTAGGTGTTTGTGTTGGACTTATTCCTTTCCCACACCACAACCAGTCACCTAGGAATACTTACTAGTGTGCTATGGGGAAGCAAGCAATGGGAAACATAGCTTACAATCAATTATGCAGAATGGACTTTCTACTCTATATGTTGGTGTATCCTCAACGGCATCTTCTGACAACAAAGACAATTGAATTGGTTCAATATGACAAACTTGGAGCCGGTCAAAATGCAACAGTGGTTATGATGAGTTATAGTTCAGATCCTAGAAAATGATGGGATTTCAGCTCCAGGTGAAATAATAAGATACCGTGATATATATATATATATATATATATATAAGCAGACCCCTATAAATGTTAGGGATGAGGTGCCAAATCCAATGGCATTACCAGACAGTGCATACAAGTTCACTCCTCAAAGTCACAAGACACATGAGTCTGTTGTTGTAGATAAAGTGTTGTTGACAAGCAATGATGAAAATATTCTTAACATAAAGTTCGTATTCCAGCATGCACATAGGCCTGAGCTCGGTGACAAATTTAGCAGCAGGCATGGTTAGAAAGGTGTCTATAGGACTACTGTTCAGCAAGAAGATTTTCCATTTTCTAAATGTGGTATTTTCCCAGATTTGATTATGAACCCTCGCGGCTTTCCAAGTCAAATGACAATTGGAGATGGACCATACACACTACCAAATATATCGCTCAACATCGCCATGTAAATACGAGAAGGGTTCAGATACATTAAACCTTATATATATCTTTGAAGGAGTATGAGTAGTAGGTTTTATATTTCATCCTTATCGGCTTCAAGCACTCGATGGTCATGAAAGATATGGGGTATTAAAATGTGAACTAATACGARTGGCATGTTTGTTGTGTAGCTGAAAAAAATCTACGTATTGGATACATATTAAAGACAAAATATGAGAGTTTGGTAGAATTGCAAGGGGCATATGCTTGTATGCAAAAAAGACTCGAGGAACAACTTAAATGCAAACTCCTGGAAATGTCAGCCAAAAGGGTTTCTTTGACAAAAGAGATGGAGATTGTAGAAACATTTATGTAGTATCGCGATAACCAGTTGAAAAAAAAAACCCAAAAGTGATGAAGCTCCACAAACTCCAATTCCAACATATTGCATCTCAGAAGTTAATAATGTAACTGATGTCAACAAAGGAATCATCTATAGTGAGACATTATTTGCATCTGGTGTTTATTGGTGTCTTAAGGTATATCCTAATGGTAGTGTTGACTCAAAAGGAACACACATCTTGGTTTTTATGGAGATGCTCGAAGGGAATACAAAACTATCTACTTATGAATATAGCATGGAGATATTGCATCGAAGTCGTCCTCACCAAAGTATTTTGCGAAACTTTTCTTCTGACTTTGAGTGAGTCAACCTGCTACAGATAGTTGGAAAGATCACAACGGAGAGAAAACTTTAAATCAAAAAAGAAAGAAGCATCACCGGAAGAATGCGACCAGGTTGTAGAAGGGTTGAGTACAGTGAAAGTTATGGCCAAGCAGGCGTCGGAATCACGCTGGAAAAATGAAACCATTGTCAGAAATTTCTGGTCTTTAATGATGGGAATTGGACCTGCACTAAGAATCTGTTGGATATCCAGTGGTAATCTCTGCATATTTCCATAGAGCTAAGTCGAAAAACCATTATTACAGTCTGAAAAAGAGACAGTTACAGGGCCATTGGTTTCTATTGTGAACCTCATGGTAAAATTGCATATATGGGAGCCAGAATATCAAATCTTATTAGATTATATGCAATACATTAGATCTGGAACAACTTATATGAATAAAAAATATATCCAATGTGGAGGATACAAACAAAATGACACGTGGGTAATTAGATTTCCCAAAGGAAAATTTATTCTTATTTGGGTGGCAATTCGAGACAGTTGCCAGTTCGTTGAAATAAGATGAACCCTAACTACTAGAACTACTCACCAAAACAATATAAAAGGAACAACAAACATCCAGAGAGAGGAGGAAAATTTTAGGAGAGAAAATGGTTGAGAGGTATGCTTGGATAGCAGTGAGATTTTTCCTTTTAATTTATCATCCATCTTCTACTTTCAGCAAGGATTGACGGGATTAGCATCAAATGGACGAAGCGAGGATGAGCTTTGCTAGGTTTTATAAGGTGAAATGCTTTCTTGTCAGATTGTTGTATTTAAGCCTAATTTTGTTTCAACGCTAATCAGTTTTTGATGTGCAGGTCTTTGCCTTGTGTTATCACAGCCATCGATCCATTCCATTTTGGCTAAGCTTTCTTCTTTCTTTCTCTCTTGGTTTGTCTATTGTAACTTTGTTCTAGAATGGTTAAAGATCAAATACCTAGCCCAAGTCTACACAGCGATTTGTAAATCCGGGAAATCTAAGAATTGTATGGGAAGAAATTTTAATTAAAGAACAAATTCCTTTACCATCTACATTTGTTTCTTATTTGTTTTATATTAAATCTTATCTTTCTCCATCTTTATTAATTCACTACCTTAAATTCAAAATAAAAAAGGGAAATAAATTAAAAATAAAATAATGAACCATGACTTCCGTAACATGATGTACATAATCTCCTTTCATTTTCAGTTATAGGTATAAATTTTTTTTGTTACTCCCTTTATTCTTTTATTTTAGTTTTATTTTTTGTTATAATCCCTCATATTTCGACTTAAACAAAATTAAAATATCCATTTGTCTATCATGTTTTATAATCAATTTTGGTAGTTAGTAAATTAATTTATTGTTTAATAAATTCTTCTTTAATTAATCACTTTAGCACTATCTTTCCCTAACTTTTGATTATTTTTCGTTTTAGTTACTTATTGCTAAGTAAATACAAAAAAAAACATGTTTTTCTTTAATCTTATTGGTTGCATTCTCTTTAGTTGTTTAAAATATTTTAGGATTTAATTTTGTTGTCACAAATGTATAATCACACACAAAATCATAAGGATTATAAATTACATAGAAATCAAATATTGTTAAAAAGTAAAAAAATGCAAGGCAAAGGGATTCACGCTTAGACTGTAGGTTATAGGAAATTGAACCTGGAGTTCAATGTGTTTTCTTGTTGGGGATTTAAGCCTAGGGTAACATTCCCGTCTCTTCTCGCCTAGCCTACAGGAGGTTGAAATGTTGGTGTTGGGAACTGTATGGTCCCTCGACGTCAACACCTTGCCTTGCCATTGCATGTCTTTCCTTGTCATGTCATGCCTTTCTATGCCACGCATTTCCTTCCCATGGAATGGCATGCCATGCCTTTCCAATTCATATCTTTCCTTACCATACCATGCCTTGTCATGATATGTCTTGCCTTGCCATACCATGCCATACCATGCCTTGTCATGCCTTGCCTTTCCTTTCCATGTCATGTCATTCCATGCCTTTTCTTGCCATGACATTCCATGCCATGCCTTTCCAAGACATGCCTTGTATTGAAATAAAATGCCTTATCATGTTATGCCATGGCATGCCTTGCCTTGGAATCCCATGTCATGCCATGCCTTGCTTTTCCATTCCATTCCATGCCTTGTCTTGTCTTACCTTTCCATGGCATGTCATGACATTCCTTTCCAAGCCATGCCATGTCATTCCTTGCCTTGTCGTGACATACCATTGCATTCCATGTCATGCAATGCCATTCCTTGCCTTTCCATGCCATGCCATGCCTTGCCTTGTCATGCCATGTCATGCCATGCCTTGCCATGTCATGCCTTGTCTTCCCTTGCCTTTCCATAATATGCCTTACCAAGCCATGCCATGCCTTTCCAAGCCATGATATGTATTTCCTTGCCTTGCCATGTTGTTCCATGCCTTTCATTTCCATGTCATGCCATGTCTTGCCTTGTCTTGTCATTCCATGCCTTTCCATACCATGCCATGGAATGTCTTACCTTTCCTTTCCTTTTCATGGCATGTCATGCCATGGAATGTTTGTCCTTGACATGCCTTGTCATGCCATGACATGCCTTGCAAAGCAATTCCATTTCATGTCATTGTAAATCCATGCCATTCCACGCCATGCCATGTCATTCCTTGCCATGACATGTCTTTCCATGCCATGCCTTGTCTTTCCATTCCATGCCATGTCTTGTCATGCTATGCCATGCCTTTCCATGCCATGCCTTGTCTTGTCTTGTGTTGTCATGACATGTCATTCCTTGCAAATTCATGCCATGCCATGCCTTGCGCTTCCATGACATGCCTTTCCAAGCCATGTGATGCCATTTCCATGACATTTCCATGCCTTTCCAATCCAATAAATGATATTAACTAAGTTCAAACAAGTCAATGGGAAGTCCCAAACACCACAAATCAACAAGGAAACTATAGTTATTTATAAACTTGTGATTAAGATGTTTAACTTCATAAATATGACAAGTTACAACAAGACAAATATAACATCCCTTAAAACAAGTAATCATGCAATGAAAGGGGGATGAAAATGCAAACCTAAACTACGGTTTAGATAATAAAAAAATGCTTGTTGAAATGGAATATGGCACATAATAACCCTAGGATATTCAACACACCAAGTCCTAAAGGGCTAAAAATTATGACATAAATGTAGTAAAAGGTGTCAAGGTGTATTCTAAGGGTGAAACATGACCATTAAACCCTAGATTTCAAGCTAACAAGGTTGGAAATTGAGGGTAATTCCTAATCTAACCACGAAATTGAGGGTTTCAAGACAAGATTAATTCAAGAAGAATATAAGATAACATGCAATATAACCACTTTGGTAAAACATTTATTTTATACATTCAAGAAATAACCATCAACGATTTAGAAAAAACACTTACTAGGTAAACCAATGATCATCCATGAATTCCTAACCATAAAATTATCCACAAAACTTGAAACACGGATCTAAGGTACCTTCATAGTTTTGAAACACACATTATCATAATTAGTAGGATTTACATAGAAAGGGATGTCACTAAATAGGTTAATGTTCCATCCTTATGGTGTAGTCTTGTTATACTATTGAACCATAATGCCTTTCCTTTGCATGCCTTGCATTGCATTGCCTTTCCATGCCATGCATTCCCTTGTCTTGTCATGCCATGCCATGCCTTGCCATACCATGCCTTGCATCGCCTTTCATTGCCATACCATGTCTTGCATTTCCTTTCCTTGACATGTCATGCATTGCCTTGCCTTGTCATTTCATGCCTTACATTTCCTTGAATTTACTTGCATTGTCATGCCATGCCTTGCCATGGCATGCCATGTCTTGCCTTGTCTTTTCATTACTTTCCATGCCATGCCTTGCATTACCTTGCCTTTCATTTCCATGCCATGCATTTCCTTGCCTTTATATGCCATGCCTTGCCTTTCCTTTCCTTTCCTTTACATGTCGTGCCTTTCCTTTTCATGCCTTGTATTGTCTTTCCTTGTCATGTCATGCATTGCCTTGCCATGCCATGCCATGCCATCAGACAACACATGTATACGGACTAGCCTAGATATCTTGAAGCCCTCCGTAGATAAATTAATCGGTCACCTGACTGTTATAGTGCCACCGAGAACAACACTTGGGAATATATCTCTATTACCTGGGTAATCGGGTAGTATCGATAAAGGTATGGTCTAGCCTCCTCAGTGGGTGCCCTGAGATATTGGGTCGAGTACTATTTTTCGACCCCACACGTATATCAGAGAGTTATAGCACAAGGAAAACCCTTTTCTATAGGCACCCTGAAAACCCTAACCCTTGGGAAGGAACAGACAAGATCTATTACAGTGCAACCTTTCCGTCTGCATTCGGGTTGCAAAATTACTACATATTTCTTCCTATTAAGAATTTGGGCATTTTTCCACTACAGTATTATTCAGTTCAAAGTATAACTTCACTAGAGTTTAAAAAAATGAGTATGGGGATTTCTCGCACCCTTATTTGAGACCTATCCCATTGGACTCCTCTTGTCGTTATGATCACAGTAATACCCATCATTTTTCAACTTTTTTTTCTCGGTGGTCTCGACCTCATGGTTTGAGAAGAGACAACAAGTTTGAGAAGAGAGAAGAGATAAGGAAGCACAACAAGTTGTCTCTTCTCAAACCATAAAACACTCCTTTATTCCTCGCCCTAAAACAATCACTCTTGCCCCTCCTTCCACTCCACTAAATATCCATAAATTGACCTGGGAAGAAATGGCTAAACACCAACTCAAGGTCCTTTGTTATAATTATGATGACAAGTATGTTTCTAGACACAAGTGTAAGAAACAAAAAAAAATTGTGGCCATCTTTAAGGATTTTTCTGAAGAATAGGTCGCGGCTCCCTCTGTGGATGAGTCACCTTAACCCACTAACCTTACTGCACGCTCGGATGTTGGGTATGTGTTATATTATTTGCATGTGTGTGTGTGGGCATGTCAAATTTGACAACTGCGTCTGACGATCCCTTGTAGTAGTGGTATGTTTGTGTCATGTGTGTCAGGTGCTTTCCTAGGGGGTTCCCAGGGGGGGGGAATCTATGCCCCCCCTGGTTACGTGCAGTGTTCGGCACCGGGCGTAGCATGGGGCAGTGCCCCGAAAAAAAAATTGGGCGGTTTTTGCTATTTTTAGCGGTTTACTAAAAATAATCCCAGTTTTAGGGATTAGGGATTAGGGTTTTGGTATCTACAAAATACCTAAAAACATTGTATATATTGTATAGTGAATGGTGAAATTCGATATAATGAATATAAGAAAGGTTTTTCCCGGTTGAGGGTTTCCGGTATAAATCTTTGTCTACTATGTGAATGAGCCATTGATTAAATTTTGTTTTTCTTAAGACTCTATATGCATTGCTTTACTTCACAAGTTTAAAACTTACATGTGGTATCAGAGCTCGTTTTTGGCTTCAAAGGGACGCCTTTGTTGTTGAGGGTTTGACTTGGTCTTGATAGATCAATTTTATCTTGGGTCTGTGATAAACTTGGGTTTAGTGGGAGCTTTTGCAGTGGAGATTTGAGTGCAGAAAGAAGAATGGCGAGTTCTTCTAGAATCGAGATAGAGAAGTTCAACGGCAAAAACTTTGAGCTATGGAAGATGAAGATGGAGGACCTTCTTGTAGACAAAAAACAATGGATCATTGTGGATCCTGGTACATAGCCAACTAGTACGCAGCCTACTGGCACACAAACGACTGATACATAACCTACTAGTGCACAAACTACTAGTACACCACCTATTGGTATGTCGAAGGAAGATTGGGAGAAGTTGGACAGGAGAGAAAGGAGTACTATTCGACTCTGCCTAGCAGATTCGGTGTTGTTGAATGTCTCAAGAGAATCTACAGCCAAGGAACTATGGGATAAGTTGGGGAATTTGTATCAATCAAAGTCCCTGGTAAACAAGTTGTTTCTTCGAAAGAAGTTGTATCATCTTAGGA
>ML779400.1:45206-78005 GCA_009831015.1 Picea engelmannii
TCGAAAGAAGTTGTATCATCTTAGGATGGAAGATGGAGATTCTGTGACAGAACATCTAAATGCCTTTAATACTCTGGTAAGTCAACTTGGCTCTGTTAATATTACGATTGCAGAGGAAGATAAGTGTATTACTTTGTTATGTTATTTTCCAAACTCTTGGGATAATCTGGTTGTACCAATAGGTAGTACCTCTCAATCTACATTGAAGTATGAGGATGTAGTTGCATCCTTGTTATCTGAAGAGATGAGGTGAAAAAGCATGGATGGTCACAGCACAGATGATTTATTTGTAAGAGGGTGTACCTAAGACAGGAACCCTGGTAAGCCTTCGGGGTGGAGATCTAAATCTATAGGTAGATCTAAGTCTCCAGGAAAATATTTGAGGAAATGTTGGAAGTATGGTAAAATAGGGCATTATAAGAAAGATTGCAAGTCTAAGAAGGTTGAAAAACCAAAGGGATCTGATAGTACCTCTTTTGCAGAGGCGAAAACCTCCACTGAAGAAGGAGGTGATGTTTACCTGACATCTACAAGTACACATACAGACCGTGATGTATGGTTGATCGACTCAGGTGCATCATACCATATGACTCCTCATAGGGAGTGGTTCTCTGAATATGAAAAATATGATGGTGGTGATGTATTCCTAGGAGATGACTCGACAACAAAAATCTTGGGATGTGGAAGAGTTAAGTTGATGCTAAAAGATGGAAGGATTAGAACTCTCCCTGGGGTTCTGCACATTCCAAAACTAGCCAGGATCTTAATATTTGTAAGCAAGATGAAAGATGTAGGAGTGGATATTGTATTTGGAAAGGGAACTTGCAATATGGTACGAGGAGCAATGGTGTTGATGAGGGGAGTTCGGTGTGGAACTCTGTACAAGTTGTTGGGAAGCACTTATACTAATGGGTGTAACAGTTTTGTTGTCCCTGAGCAGATAAATGAAGGAGACAAGACCAATATTGTCCCAGAAAAGAAGACCATGTTGTGGCATCAAAGACTGGGGCATATTGGAGAAAAGGGCCTATGAACACTACATGGTAAAGGTATGGTTGAAGGTATGTCTAATTGCACTCTGGATTTTGATTTCTATGAACATTGCATATATGGTAAACAGAATCGAGTAAGATTCTCATCTGGTGCTACAAGAGCAAAGGGGATCTTAGAGTTGATACACAGTGATGTGTTGGGACCTGTTCCTGTTCCATCCCTAGGTAAATCTGTGTATCATGTTTCATTCATAGATGATTTTTCAAGGAACACATGGATTTATTTTCTTAGAAATAAATCTAAGGTATTTGATAAATTTAAAGAGTTTAAGGCTCTGGTAGAAAATCAGACAGAGAAGAAAATTAAGGTATTGAGAACAGATAATGGTGGAGAATTTTGCAGAAATGAATTTGAAGAATTTTGTAAGAAGTGTGGTATAGCAAGGCAGAAGACTACTCCATACACTTCTCAGCAGAATGGAGTTGCAAAAAGGATGAACAGGACACTGATGGAAAAATCAAGGAGCATGCTCAGCGGTGTCGGGTTAGGACAAGAATTCTGGGCATAGGTAGTGGGTACAGCATGTTACCTGGTCAATTGATCACCTTCATCAGTGTTAGATGATAAAACTCCACATGAGGTATGGTCTGGAAAGAAACCCTCTCTTCAACATCTTAGAGTGTTTGGTTGTGATGCTTATGTACATGTTCCAAAGGAAAATAGAAGTAAGCTGGATAAAAAGGTTGAAAAGTGTATCTTTATTGGTTATAAAGATGGTGTGAAAAGTTATAAGGTTTGGAACCTAGAAACCAAGAAAATTGTTTACAGTCGAGATGTTGTTTTCAGAGAGGTAAAAGATGTGTCCAAACAGGAATTCCTACCAACGCAAGACGAACCTGAGAAAATAGAGCTTAAGTTGGATGATGCAAAATATGAATCATATAAAGAAGAAGAAGAAGAACCTCATACCCAGTATTGAGGAGATCAGTGAGAGATAGAAGGCAACCAAAAAGGTATAGTCCACCTGATTTTCATTCCAATTTTGTTTTATCTATTACTGATGATGATCCCAGAACTGTCAGGGAATCAGTGAATTCAGAGGATTGTAAACTCTAGAAGAAGGCCATGGTTGAAAAAATGTATGCCTTGGATAAGAATGAGGCATGGGATATAGTTGAGTTGCCAACTAGAAGAAAATCAGTTGGTAGAAAATGGTTGTTCAAGAAGAATTTTAATGCACAAGGTAAATTGGAGAAATACAAATCTCGGTTAGTAGCAAAAGGTTATTCCCAGGTAGAGGGAATTGACTTTGGTGAGATTTTTTCTCCTGTTGCTAAGTTAACTTCTATTAGATTTTTTTTATCTATTGTTGCTTCTTTTGATCTTGAAGTGGAACAGATGGATGTGAAGACAGCATTCCTACATGGGGATCTGGAAGAAGAAATCTACATGAAACAGCCATAAGGATTTGTAGTGAAGGGAAAGAAAGAGCTGGTATGTAAGCTAAAGAAGTCACTATATGGTCTGAAGCAAACACCTAGGATGTGGTACCAAAATTTTGACACATACATCCTTGGATTGGGATTTGTAAGAAGCGGGGTTGATCACTGTGTATATTCCAATCAGGTTGGTAATCACTTCATTTATGTAGTGTTGTATGTTGATGACATGTTGTTGGTAGGAAATAACATGGATGTTATCAATGAGGTGAAATCGCAGCTATCCTCCAAATTTGACATGAAGGATCTCGATGCTGCTAACTTCATTCTGGGAATGGAGATTAAAAGAGATCATGCAAACAGGAAACTCTGGTTGAATCAGAGAAAATATGTTGAGACAATATTGCAGAGGTTTAATATTCATGGAAGTAAACCGGTCAAGGTTCCTATTCCTATAGGTGTAAAGTTATATGCAGATGAGTGTCCCAAGACACAGGAAGAAGAAGAGGACATGCCCCATGTTCCATATGCCAGTGCACTTGGCAGTTTGATGTATGCAATGGTCTGTACTAGACCGGACATTGCACATGCAGTGGGAGTTTTGAGTAGGTATATGTAAAAAACAGGGAAGGATTATTGGACAGCAGTAAATAGGGTCTTTAGGTATTTGTGTGGCACTACCAATTATGGATTTTTCTACCAATGAAGACCAGGATTGGACAGAGTGGTGGACATACATGGCTTTGTTGATGTAGACTGGGCTAGAGATCTGGATCACAGAAGACCTACAAGTGGGTATGTGTTTAACCTATTTGGAGGAGCAATCAGTTGGATGAGCAAAAGACAGGCTGTAGTGGCACTCTCAACTACAGAAGTTGAATACATGGCAGCCAATCATGCAAGAAAGGAATAAGTATGGTTACAAATATTGTGTTCAGGTATTGGGTTGGTACAATAAGCAGTGAGATTAGATTGTGACAGTCAAAGTGCAATCTTCCTGGCAAAGAACCCAACTTATCATTCGAAGACAAAGCATATTGATGTTCAGTATCACTTTGTGAGAGACATGGTTGAGAAAAAGAAAGTGTTGTTGGAAAAGGTTGACACTTTGAAGAATGTTGCAGATTCATTGACAAAGTTTGTAAGCACATAAACGTTCTCCTGGTGTAGAGTAACAATGGGCATTTCTACCCTAGATTGTTGAATATATAATATTGGGACCCCTGGGTGCAAAGAAAACAACAAGTGGGAGAATGTTGGGTATGTGTTATATTCTTTGCATGTGTGTGTGTGGGCACATCAGATTCGACAAATGTGTCTGACAATCCCTCGTAGTAGTGCTTTGTTTGTGTTGTGTGTGTCGGGTGCTTTCCTAGGGGGGTCCCAAGGGGGGGTAGGTATGCCCCCCCTGCCCCCGGACCCCCCAGAAGTTGAATCGATCATTTCCCTGAATGCTCTCATTGGCTTCTCTTCTCTCTAAAACCTCAAGCTAATTGGTTACATTAAGCATCGAAAGGTCATCATCCTCATTGACAGTGGAAGCACCCATAACTTTATTCATCGTTGCATTTCACAAGAAACTAATTGATTTATCCGAGCAATCAACAAATTTCAAATAATGATTGCCAATGGAGGGTCCGTGAAATGTGGGGGGCATTATGAAAATGTGCATTTCCAAATTGGTCAGTACCACATGAAATCTCATATGTTTTCTATCGATATGGGTAGTTGTGACATTGTGTTGGGTGTCAAATGGTTAAGGACTCTTGGCCCCATTCTCATGGATTTTAAGGAATTGACCATGAAATTAAACCAGGAGGGCCAACAGTATAAGTTCCAAGGAATCACAGTAGGTTCCCCTAAGATCGTCAATTCTCATTGCATCGAAAAGCTCCTAAAAAAAGATCATTCCAACATTATTGCATAACTCCATTCCATTCAAGCCATTGATACACCCTCTATGTATCCTAACCTCCAATCCATCATTTCCAAACATCAAGCTATTTTTTCCACTCCCTAGGCACTTCCCCCTTCCCGTGGTGTTCATGATCATTCCATTCCCCTCATCCCCACAGCCTTCCTCCCAATGTTCATCCTTATCATCGTCCCTTTGACCAAAAATATGAAATTGAGAAAATTGTTCAAGAATTTCTCACCACAGGAATCATCCATCCTAGTACTAGTCCCTATTCTTCTCCTATGGTAATGGTACTTAAGAAAGAAGGCTCTTGGTGCATGTGTCATGACTTTCGTGCCCTCAAGAAACTCACCATCAAAGACAAATTTCTCATTCCTATCATTGATGATCTCTTGGATGAATTAATTGGTGCCCATTTCTTTACTAAACTTGATCTGCGTTTTGGCTACCACCAGATACGTATGAAAGAGGCAGACATTCCTAAGACTGCATTTCAAACTCATGAGGGCCACTATGAGTTATTGGGCATGCCATTTGTCTTATGTAATTCTCCCTCCACTTTCAAAGCCTCATGAATCACGTCTTCCATCCTTTTCTCCGTCATTTTGTCTTATTTTTATTTGATGATATTCTCATATATAATAAAACCTAGATATCTCATCTTTCTCATGTGGATCGAGTTCTCCATCTACTCTCTCAGCACCAACTTCTCCTCAAACATTCTAAATATGATTTTGGAGCCTCGGAAGTCAAGTTCTTGGGTCATATTATTGGCAAGGATGGTGTCAGGGTGGATCCTAAGAAGATTGAAGCTATGCAGGATAAGCCTCACCCCAAGACTCTCAAAACCTTGTGTGGTTTTCTGGGTTTAACAAGCTATTATCGCAAGTTTGTTAATAATTATGGAAATATTGTGGTGCATCTCACTGCTCTCCTTAAAAATAATTATTTCACTTGGACTCCAACAATTCATCATTCATTTCAAGCCTTGAAGGAGGCTATGTGCACCACTCTTGTCATATCCCTTCCTATCTTCACAAAGACCTTTGCCCTAGAATGTGATGCTTCGGGGAGAGGAATTGGAGCAGTCTGTTGATGGGAAAATTTGACATGCCGTCAACTGGAAGAATAGATCCGGTCCGGGGTTGTCTAAATAACCCAAGTCGTTTGATGTAACCTATTCTAACGGGTTTGATGGCTCTGCTAGCCAACTATGGTCCTAAAGATAAAAAAATGAAATAAACTAACTAAAGAAAATATTCTAACAATTGACACAATAATTACAAATATTTATCTAAGAATGTGAATATACAAATTATTATGAACATTTTATATACAATTTACAAGGTTTGCATGAAATCTTGTGAAAATGATTGTTTGATAAGGTTTCTGAATCAAATATGAACAACACTTCTTTTTGGGTTTTTTTTAAAGATATTAAACAAATAAATACTAAATGAATACGATTGAAACAGTGACACAAAAACAGTCAAAGATAATTAATGTAATCATCGTTTCATTCAAAAACAACTTAACTAAATAACACACAGAATAACATGTAGCTGATCAACGAAACTGGTATTATCTTTCTGTGTTGTATGATCTCTTGTATGTATTGTTGTTAATGGAAACCTATAACAAAAAAATATTAGCACTTCCAGAATACATTCAAAGAAGTATTTGATATTGGAGTAAATTAATAACAACAGAAAGACATATAATTAAAAAATCTTGTGATCTTAAGATGATCAATATTTAAGAATGAGAGAAAACTCAGATCTGAATATTGATTTTATCCAACATTTAACATTAAGAATAAATTCAAAAATGATCAAATGATAGATCAATCACATATAAAAAATGGAATAAGAAATTATGGACAGCATATAACGTTTAATAGTATAAAAACACCATATGATGACAAGCTAAAGCTAAAATCAACCATAATAATATTCTCATGATACAACAGTAATGAAAGAACGAAATGGAATAAGCATCACAGAGGTCTAAAGCCAAAGATAAATTGCTTTCACATATTCTTTCTCAAAATCACATGCCCATACGGTAGTTCAAAAATGAATTTTTTGGAATAATAGACTCTTAAAGATTGAAAAAAATAATATATAAATGATAATAATTAACCATGTATTGATAAAATAGACTAAATATCATTTAAATCAATGCATAATCAATTAATCAAATAATATGAATATATTATAATGAAAATAAAACCATTTTACTCACAGGACAAAAGTCATTAAGCAACCTGGAATTCCATATTTTTCTTTGAAAATACTCGTCCATTCTCCCAAAGATTCCAGCCATCCGTTACTCCATTTGAAAAGAAGAAAAGTTTACAAAATAAATAATATACAAAATAGAAAGGATAAAAATCCTCCTCTCAATTTCCTAGATCCTTATGGCTCTGAACTTTCTCATATATTTATACAATGAGTGAACAGTCTGGGCGTCACTAATAATTTTTGCCACCTGAAATTTGTCTCGTAAAGAGACATCAATATCTCTCAAATCGTGCATTTTTTGGGGAAAGTTTCCATGTGTAAAGTAAATGGGTCCATTTGGGAAATGGGTTTTCAACCGTTTCTTCAAATTCTTCACGGTTTGGCTGCAATCAATCCTGCAAAATTGTTTGTCTGATCTTGACGCATTTCCAAATATTATTTGTTGTTGCTCATAAAATTATTTGTAGCAATCCAATATTGTTTTTGGATCAATCATCTTGAATGTATTTGGATAATAAAATCAATTCATGATCAGATCTGTATCAAATATTTGATAATAAAAACATGTGAAACAAAAAGAAACCTAAATTAATAACCTAAAAATTGTGAATAAAACAAAATCTAGAACAATAAAATCAAAAATGAATTTAAACTAACTATAAGTTCTAAACAAACATTGTTTATAATTTCCTTTCAAATATGATCTTAAAATTCTAGAAGTTTCAAGTTAATGGAGAAGAGAGAAATATTAATTTGGGTTTTTTAAAAAATCAAACAAATCATAGATAATTGTTTTTTATTATTATTATTTTTATTTTGAAATGAGATGCAAAATGAAAAAAATAATTTAATTAATTAATATCACCAAATGATTTTATGAAAATGAGAAACCAAGATATTATTTGATGAAGTATTGAACCCATTATTCAAAATAGTCAAAATTGCTAATGAGCGAAAGAAAGAACACATAATCATAATTTAAACAAAATTAAACAGTGGATAAAAATTAATGTTTTTTGTTTAAATTGATATTTCTATGCTCGTTTCTAAATTTTGACATATACTCTTGTAATGAATGTCTCATATTATAGTGAATGTCTTAAGTTTGTCCCAAAGCAAGCCAAGGTATAGAACTATTTGAAAATGTTGATACTGTAGCTCATCATAATTATCAAGATTCTAATAGGGGCCCTTTAAATTTTGTAAAACTTTAGGGGGAGTTGTTGGGGCCCAACAAATGGCGACTTACTGGGTGAAGCAGTTATCTCTGATTTGGTAAGATTTCATCTCAGGAAAAAAATAATAAGACTTTAGAAAAATGATTTAAGCTCCCTAAAATAAATTCACTCTGAGACCATATAGTATTATGATAAGCTCAATGTTATAACCAGACAATAGAATTTTCTTTGTAGGGGATTATAACATGAAATAATGTCTTAATCAAAGAGTCACGATGTTTATAAAAGAACTTCAATACCGTTGACAAAGCCACTGCTGCCAGCAGGAGTCCATAGCCTCGACAGGGATGTCATTTAACCCACTCAAATGCTTTAATCCCATCGAATATTTGTATCCACATGATGTATACTTCCATAAAAGTTAATTTAATAACATATATATCCTACCTCTCGACCTGGCATTGCTTCGTTGTCAGCAGGCCTGTTCAATACCCCGACGAAGTTGTCTTGGTATAATATGTGCATTTACCCGTTGTCAACGAGTCTGTTCAGTACCCTGACGGGTTTACACACACTTCCCACACATCAATGCTTTCAACCCTCTTATGTCACTTTTAAATAGTAATACAATTATAGATTTATTGGTGACAAAGAGAGAGGGGTGATACTGGAGGTTAATTGCAATACAGGTGAATAGTTGATCATGTTATTTATTTTCTTTCAAAACTGGAAGTTTTATCATGGTTTAGAGATTTTATATTTCCTTTAAGAAATCATCTAGAGAATGGGAAAGCACTTAAAATTTATTCCTTAAGAATATGGACGGCGTAAAAAGTTTAAAGATCATCGTAATTCTCAAAGATTTAAACCATATCTCTGGTGTAATACTATGGAAAAGACAATTTGAGGACAAAATGAAAGTGACAATTGACTTAAAAATCAATTGTCTGAGCTATATCTTAATATCAAGACCTTTTTGAATTATTTCAAATTGCTTGAAAAAACACAAGTCTTAAAATAAATGCTTCCTTTGACAATAGTTTTTTTATCAGAAATATATTGATTCAACAAGAAAGATAAGAAGAAAACTAATTCAAAGCAATCAAAGAAAACAAGAAACACACAACAAACTAGATCAAATTTTATTAATGGGATTCAAAATTAGAAATACACAAAATCAAAACAACAAAAGAAAACTTTTCAGGAAACAATTTTGGCCAAAGATAAACTTGAGCTTTTTGATCCACTAGCATCTTACTATAAAATAAATAAATAACTAAATCATATAAAATATCATGTGCGAGCAAGTTCTTTTATTAAGATAGTGATGCATGAGATGCTACTTTTACCAAACATTATTATTAAAAATAGAAGAGACTAAAAGAAAATAGAAAAAATCTTATTAAGATGAGTGCAGTGCTACTCTTAGCACCTTGGGTCGGGATTGAATTGATAGTTCAAATTTACTTATCTCTTTACTTTCCATTTAAAATTTTCATGACAATACTGCATTTTTGAAAAGAAATATTCAACAAAAAGCAGAGAGAAAAAGATTTAAAGTGGACTTCCCTGACAACATTCATATTATGGTTCTCTTGGTGTACCCACTTGTGTTCATAACTACATTATTACACAAAGAAATATTGAAAAAGAAAACTAAAGGAAACCTACTCCTAAACCTACTCTAAACTACTAAATAGATCAAAACGTTAAGTAAAAACGTATTTTCAATGCAGCCACAAGAGCATCTTCAATTCTGCAAGGCATAGAAAGTCGAAAATCAGAATAAAAGAATGTAGTATTTGCAGATACAAAAGAAATATGTCATGCTTACCTCCTATATATTCTTTTAAAAACAAAACAAGCACAACCTTACCATTATTTTGAAACTTCTTGATGTATGAATCCTCCAACCATTCTGCAATCTGGTCATGATATGAGTCATAATGGCATGTAAGAGTGTAAGTAAGTTTGGAAAACTTGTCAATATTAAGGGGACCTGAAATAACCATCATCCATGCCGAAATTCCCCATCCTCCTGACAAATCTCCAAGTGCTCATCAATTTCTTCACATGGAGGATCTAAAAAAATCATGTAATGCTTACTTCCTAGATATTTAGGTAGAAACAAAGCAAGCACAACTTTATCTTTATTATGAAGATTTTTTAGATACGAATCTTCAAGCCATTCTAAGATCCTGTCATAAAAATCAGGATGAAAACTATGACTTTGATGAAATGGATATATCGATGGGAAACACATCATAAGAGGATTCATGACATCAGTTAGATTATTAGTTTGAATGATTCATTTGATGAGATTGATCGTTTCAAAATGTGAAGCATAAACATTAAAATTCGAACTAATCAAAGAACGAATATGCAATGTAGAATATTCGATCTCCATAAGGATGAGTGCATTGTATTTTTCAGAAATAAATCGTGTAAAATCATCTTGCAACATGTCATTTTTCCATTCGAGTGACAAAAGTGAAAGAGCATCAATCCAACTTCATAAATATTATATTTGGAATTAATTTCACCAAATTTTGGCATATTGAAAAGATTTGATTGTAATGGCAAAGAGTAAGATATTGTGGGTAAAGTATCAAATCCACCAGAATCTAAGAAGAGATCGGGATATAAAGAGTAAAATAAATCAGAAATGAACACGTGAAAATAATCTCTTGAGCTATGATATTTAACAATGGTATTCTCAATATATTCTTCTTCGCTTTCCTTAAAACTTTCACTCTGTATTGATGATAAATTCTTCAACATAATATGATCATCTAAATTTGTATCATGTATGATAGATAATTCAAAATTTTCATGACAAATGTCTAATTTTTCTTGTGGATAAGGTATGATTTGTGGATGAAGGTTTAAGTTTTCTTCTTCATATTGTAAATTTACATCTCTAATCAGTTTCATAGAAATGTTAGAATACTTAAGATCATTTTCATCATCTAAGTGTTCTTGAATAATTGAATTTAAGTACTTATTAGAGCAAGAGTTAGAAGAATATGGACATTCACCTTGACCCAACATCAAATCTTCTTCCATGATGGTCGATGACTGATTATACAATGATTTAGAGGAAAAACCAATTTGATTGTCAGTAAGAACATTTTTAATAGATTCTACCTCCCTTGCTTGTTCAAAATTTTCGGATGGATTCATTTCATCCTCCGAACAAAATTCTTCTCGCAATTGAGTGGTAGGATTTGCAACTGATTCATCATTCGCTATTGAATGTGACTGGATGAAAGGGATGCAAGAATCATAGAGGAGATTTAGTACAAATGACATGTCATCAAGATTAAATTTACAGAGAACATGATGGATTATTGTTGAAAAGTCTTCTGGAGATGAATTGTCATTGATTAGTAAAGTCTGAAATTCTTGACATAATTGATTGTAATCATAGTTTTCAAAAGCATCTAAAAATTCATCTACAAACTGAAACCAATAAATAATTTGATATGCTGGAAAAAACTCAAACCAATGTTTAATATGACCCCTAAAAGTAAAAGCAAACAATCTGCACAAAACCTTTAAATCAGAAATGTCATGCTTGATGCATTTACACCAAAACTTGTTAATATGGTATTTTGCAGATACATTCCCCCCACCATCAAAGGTGAGTTTGGACAAGAGAGAGACTATCTTGTTGGGAATATCAGGTAATGAGAAGTGGAAATCATGTTCCAACATAGTGATTTAGGGAGCCATGGGAAATTAATTAAATTCGAAAGAGAGACTCCTATAAGGCCAGCTTGTCAATCTGGCCTACCTTCTAGTGCATTTCAAGATGACACAAGAGAAAAATTTATAAATCTGGAATTATGACAAGTTGAGGGGTAAAACATTTAATCATTAAATTTACATCGACCCTCCTTCTAGCGCCATTTGTTGACAGACAAATTTGACATGGCGTCAACTGGAAGAATAGATCTGGTATGGGGTTGTCTAAATAACCCAAGTCGTTTGGTGTAACCTATTCTGACGGGTTTAATGGCTCTGTTAGCCAACTAGGGTCCTAAAGATAGAAAAATGAAATAAACTAACTAAAGAAAAGATTCTAACAATCAACACAATAATTACAAATATTTATCTAAGAATGTGAATATACAAATGATTATGAACAGTTTATATACAGTTTACAAGATTTGCATGAAATCTTGCGAAAATGATTGTTTGATAAGGTTTCTGAATCAAATATGAACAACACTTCTTTTGTGGTTTTTTTTAAAGATATTAAACAAATAAATACTAAATGAATACGATTGAAACAGTGATACAAAAACAATCAAAGCTAATTAATGTATTCATTGTTTCATTCATAAACAACTTAACTAAATAACACAGAGAATAACCTATAGCTGATCAACGAAACTGGTATTATCTTTATGTATTGTATGAGCTCTTTCCTGTACTGTTGTTAAGGGAAACCTATAACAAAAAAATACCAGCACTTCCAGAATATATTCAAAGAAGTATTTGATATTGGAGTAAATTAAAAATAACAGAAAGACATCTAATTAAAAAATCTTGTGATCTTAAGATGATCAACATTTAAGAATGAGAGAAAAATAAGATCTGAATATTGATTTTATTCAATATTTAACATTAAGAATAAATTCAAAATGATCAAATGATAAATCAATCACATATAAAAAAAATGGAATAAGAAATTATGGACAGCATATAACATTTAAGTATGAAAACACCATATGATGACAAGCTAAAGTTAAAATGAACCATAATAATATTCTCATGATACAACAGTAATGAAAGAACGAAATGGAATAAGAATCACACAGGTCTAAAGCCAAATATGAATTGTTTTCCTATATTCTTTCTCAAAATCACATGCTCATACTGTAGTCCAAAAATGAATTTTTTGGGATAATAGACTCTTAAAGATTGAAAAACATAATATATAAATGATAATAATTAACCATGTATTGATAAAATAGACTAAAGATCATTTAAATCAATGCATAATCAATTAATCAAAGAATATGAAGATATTATAATGAAAATAAAACCATTTTACTCACAGGACAAAAGCCATTAAGCAACCTGGAATTCCATATTCTTCTTTAAAAATACTCGTCCATTCTTCCAAAGATTCTAGCCATCCCTTACTCCATTTGAAAAGAAGAAAAGTTTACAAAATAAATAATATACAAAAAATAAATGATAAAAATCCTCCTCTCAATTTCCTGGATCCCCATGGCTCTGAACTTTCTCATATATTTATACAATGAGTGAACAGTCTGGATGTCACTAATAATTTTCGCCACCTGAAATTTGTCTCATAAAGAGACATCAATATCTCTCAAATCGTGCATTTTTGGGCGGGGGAATTTCTGCACGTAAGATAAATGGGTCCATTTGGGAAATGGGTTTTCAACCGTTTCTTCAAATTCCTCACGGTTTGACTGCAATCAGTCATGAAAAATCGTCTGTCTGATCTTAACGCCTTTCCAAATATTATCTGTTGTTGCTCATAAAATTATTTGTAGCAATCCAATATTATTTTTGGATCAATCATCTTGAATGTATTTGGATAATAAAATCAAGCCATGATCAGATCTGTATCAAATATTTGATAATATAAACCTGTGAAACAAAAAGAAACATAAATTAATAATCGAAAAATTGTGAATAAAACAAAATCTAGAACAATAAAATCAAAAATAAATTTAAACTAACTATAAGTTCTAAACAAACATTGTTTATAATTTCCTTTCAAATATGATCTTAAAATTCTAGAAGCTTCAAGTTAATGGAGAAGAGAGAAATATTAATTTTGGTTTTTTACAAAATCAAACAAATCATAGATAATTGTTTTCTATTATTATTATTTTTATTTTGAAATGAGATGCAAAATGAAAAAAAAAAAATCAATTAATTAATATCACCAAATGATTTTATGAAAATGAGAAATCAACAAAGATATTATTTGATGAAGTATTTAACTCATTATTCAAAATAGTCAAACTTGCTAATGAACGAAAGAAAGAACACATAATCATAATTTAAACGAAAGTAAAGAGTTGATAAAAATTAACGTTTTTGTTTAAATTGATATTTCTATGCTTGTTTCTAAATTTTGACATATACTCTTGTAGTGAATGTCTCACATTATAGTGAATGTCTTAAGTTTGTCCCAAAGCAAACCAAGGTATAGAACTGCTTGAAAATTTTGATACTGTAGCTCATCATAATTATCAAGATTCTAATAGGGGCCCTTTAAATTTTGTAAAAATTTAGGGGGAGTTGTTGGGGCCCAACACAGTCCTTATGCAAGATGGTCGACCTTTGGTCTTTACCAGAAAGCAATTTTCAAAGTGACATTTGGGCCAATCAATCTATGAAAAGGAAATTTTGGTTGTTTTTCATGCAGTGGATCTCTAGCGCCCTTATCTATTGGGGAAACACTTCCAAATTAAGATAGATCATTAGAGCCTCAAGTATTTTCTAGAGCAACGTCTTTCATCCCTGGAAAAAAAAAATGGGTGACTAAGCTATTTGAATATGATTATGAGATAATTTACAAGAAAGAAAAAGACAATGTGGTTGTTGACACTCTTTCAAGAAAATATGAAGATGAAGGGTCCCTCTTTTCTCTCTCCTTCATTGTACCAGATTGACTCCAAGTTTTTTTCCAGGAACAACTGCAAGATCTCAAAATCTCACATCTGATCCAACAATTGCAAGCCAATTCTCCAGTTTCCCCAGGGTACTCTTGAAACAATGATGAGCTTTGCTACAAATCCCATATGCATTTAAGTAAACAGTCACAACTTAAATCCACGGTGCTTTTTGAGGTTCATACTACACCTATAGCTGGGCACTCGGGGTTTACCAAAATTTGTGGCAGGGTCAAATGTTATTTTTTTCTAGGATGGTATGAAACAGGACGTCCACACTTTTGTGGTGAAATTTGATGTTCGTCAATGAAACAAGGAAGAAACGGCCAAATCCCCTGGCACACTACGACCGCTTCTTATTCCACCCGCTATTTGGAGGGATATATCTATGGATTTGATAGTTGGCTTACCTAAATCGGGAAATAAGTCAGTCATCATGGTGGTAGTTGATCATCTTTCCAAGTATGCTCATTTCCATTCTCTTCAACAACCATTTACCGCCTCCACTGTGGCTCAACTTTTCATGGATCATATCTTCAAGATTTGTGGCATGCCTCATTCTATTGTTTCTAACCGAGATCCCACTTTCACCAACAAATTTTGGAAAGAATTGTTCAATATACAGGGAACCCAATTGCAACTCAGCACAACCTATCATCCTCTGACTAATGGCCAAACTGAAGTTGTCAACAAGTGTTTAGCAACATATTTTAGGTGTTTTTCATCTGAGAGAAAAATAAGTGGGATCAATGCTTACCACTAGTTGAATGGTGGTACAACACCTCTTACCATACATCTACTCGCATGACTCCTTTTGAAGCATTATATGGACAAAATACACCTTTAGTTCTCTCATACATGCTAGGTGTCTCGAAGGTTCGGGTGGTTGATAAAACTCTTATAGTTCGAGAGTCTATTTTATGTTCCATCAAAGACAATTTGGTAATGGATCAGAATTGCATGAAGCAACAAGAAGATCAAGGTCGTTCTAACCTCAATTTGTTGAAGGGGGAAAGTGTTTCTTCGAATGCAACCTTATAAGAAGACTTCACTCAAGGATGAACATTGTCAGAAACTTGCACCTAAATTTTATGGTCCTTATATAGTTCTCAAGTGCATGGGACCGTTCGCCTACCAATTAGAGTTTCCAATTCATTCTAAGATCCATCATGATTTTCATGTCTCATTCTTAAAGAAGGTGATTGGAACTAAGTTCCAAACTCAAACCAGTCTCCTTGAGTTGGATAAAGAAGGCACCATCTGGTTGTAGCCACAAACAGTCTTGGACTAGCGTGAGTGTTCTCTTCGTCATCGCACCATCAAGGAAGTGTTAGTATAATGGAAACATACAACTCTAGTAGATGCCACCTGGGAGCCAGCTACCATTTTGCAGCAATTTCCTCATCTCAAGCCTTGAGGACAAGATAATTTTCAAGGGGGGGGGGAATTTTAGGGACCTAACCTCCCTAACCCCTCATATAGGTAGAATAATATATTTTCCATGTAATAAATGCCAATATTAATAAGGAATCATAAGTCAAATTTAAGAATACCTAATAGAAGCTTTTGCTTCTAGAAGATCTTCCTCTATATTATTCTTGTGGTAGACAGATTTAGTATAAATAGGAGTCGATGGCATGAGAATTTTTGTCTTGTGAATTATTGTAATAGAGTGTTCCTATGTTGGAGGTTTCCCCCTCGAAGAGGCAAGTGAACATTGTTTCCTATCAATAAAGGTATTATTTTGGTGTTGTGGTTTCATCTATTGTTTTGTTTCGTTGTTATTCTCTATAGTATTTAAGTTTTATGTTATTATAATATATATGGTACATAAAACATGCCATACCATGCCATGCCTTGCCTTTCCTTCACTTTCCTTGCATTGTCATACCATTCCATGCCATGAAATTTATTTCCTTGCCATGGCATGGGAAGGCAAGGCAAGGCATGGCATGGCACTTCAAGGCCTTAATGATCTATGCCATGCCATTCCTTTCATTTCCTTTCCATGCGATGTCATACCTTGCCTTGCCATGCCATGCCTTGTCTTTCCATGCCACACATTTCCTTTCCATGCCATGCCACACCTTTCCATGAAATGCATTTCCTTTCCATACCATGACATGCCATGTCATACCATGCATTCACTTGCCTTACCATGTCTTTCCATGCATTGCCTTGTCTTTCCATGCCTTGCCTTGCCTTGCCATGCCTTGCCTTGTCATTCCTTGTCATGCCATGTCATGCTATGCCATACATTGCCTTGCTTTTCCATGCCATGCATTTCCTTTCCTTTCCATGACATGTCATGCCATGCCTTTCCTTGCCTTGCCTTGCCATGCCATGTCATTCCATGCCTTTCCTTTCCATGCCATGTCTTTCCTTGCCATGCCTTCCCATGTCATGCCTTACCTTTTCATGCCATGTATTTCCTTTCAATGTCATGCCATGCCTTGCCTTGCCTTGTCATGCCGTGCCTTTCCATTACATGCCTTGCCTTGTCATTCCATGCCATGACATTCCATGCCTTGCCTTGTCATGTCATGCCTTTCCTTGACTTTCCATGCCTTGTCTTTCCTTGCCTTCTCTTTCCATGCCATGACATGCGTTACCTTGACTTGTCATGCCATGACATGAATTACCTTGCCTTGTCATGCCATGTCTTGCCTTGCCATGCCTTTCCATGTCATGCCTTGCCTTGCCATGGCATGCCTTTACTTGTCATGCCATGTAATGACATGACATGACTTGCCCTTCCATGCCTTTCCTTGACATGCCATGCCTCGCCTTACCTTGCCATGACATGCCACACCATGCCTTGACTTGCCTTGCCTTGAAATTTCATGCCATTCCTTGCCACGTCATTCCATGTCTTTCCTTTCCATGTCATGTCTTGCATTTCCTTTCCATGTTGTGCATTTTCATGACATGTATTGCAGTACCTTTCCTTGCATGTCATACCTTACCTTTCCATCCCATGCATTTCCTTTCCATGCCTTGACTTGCCTTGCCATGTCCTGTCATGCCATGTCAAATGTTGCATTGCCTTTCCATGTCATTTCTTTCATTGCCTTGACATGCCTTTCTTTGGCTAAACACAATTCATCAAAAAGGTACTTTCATTATGATATTCATTATACCATGCCTTGCCACGCCATGTCATGTCATTCCTTGCCTTGACATGCCATGCCTTGCCTTGACTTATCATGCTTTTTCATGTCATGTCTTTCCTTTCCATGCCATACCTTGCATTTAAATGCTATGCCATGCCATGCAATGTCACGCCATGCCTTTCCTTGTCATGCCATGCCTTGCCTTGCATTTCCATGCCATGGCATTCCATGCATTTCCTTGTCTTTTCTTGTCATTCCATGCCATTCCTTGCAACGCCATGCCATACCTTGTCTTTCCATGCCATGCCTTGTCATGCCATGCCATGCCATGCCTTGCATTTCCTTTCCATGCATGTCATGCCTTGACTTTCCATGCCATGACTTTCCTTTCTATGCCTTGGCTTTCCTTTCCATGCCATGCCATGTGTTTCATTGCCTTGCCATGCTATGCCCCTTGCCATGCCTTGTCTTGGATAACCATAATTCATCGAAAAGGTACTTTCATTATAATATTCATAAAACTAATTGTTTGTAAAAGTATAGTTATTTTCATTGTTTGAGTGAATTTGTTATCAAGTTAATTTAATGAAAAATCCATGGAATTCACGTATCATACATTTTTTCTTGCCTAAAAAAAATAATGCATGCACTAAATGAAGAAGTTTAATATGTAAAAATTACAATCAAATGATTCATTAAGCATGTAATTATACAACTTGTTATATCATCTATCTTAGATAAAAATACTTGCATGAGAATTTCAATGCCATACCATAAGATATCTTTATTCATATATCGAAGGGATCTTCATAGTTGTGAAACATGGATTATCACAATTAATAGGATTTACCTGGACCCAGACATAGACCTTGCCTTGCCTTTCCATTTCTAGATTTGCTTAGCCTTGTCATGTCTTGCCTTGGCTTGCCTTGGCTTGCCTTTCTTTGTCTTGCCTTTCTTTGACTTTCCTTACATTTCCTTGCTTTTCCTTGCATTTATATACCAACAAGTCCCTAAATGGATTGAGGAGGTGAGTTGCAAGTCTTGATAAAACTCAAATCGGGACTTGAATGGATGAATCATCGGTTGCATTGGATCTGGGGCACCAGGTTTCAATGAGTGGGGTCCCTCCACTATCATTCCGTTGACCAGAAAACCATTTGTTGGAGTATATCCGACACTATGGTTTTCAATGAGGCATACTACATTTTTTTAACAAGAGGTTGATTTTCAAGAACATTGTGTTGAGCGATTATGGGTAGCGTTGGCATGTGGGCCTTGGCCAAATAGACATGTGGGAGCTTACAGAACTCCTTTATGCTTCTCAGTTTGGATTTTATGCCCCTAGACCAAATTGACGACATGTCTATGAATGGCTTGAGGAGGCGAGTTGCAACTCACAATAAAACTCAAACGGGGACTCAGATGGAAGAACCATTAGTTACATTAGATCTGGAGCACCAGGTTTCAACTAATGGGGCCCCTCCCCTGTCATTATGTTGACCAAAAAAGTGTTTGTTAGAGGATCTCTAGCATTAGGGTTTTACTCAATGAGGCATAGTACAATTTCTGAACAAGAGGTCGATTTTCAAGAACATTGTGTTGAGTGATTGTGGGTAGTGTGGTCATGTGGGCCTTGGTCAAATAGATATGCAGGAGCTTATGAAGCTTCGTTATGCTACTTGGTTAGGATTTTATGCCTCTGGACCAAATTGGTGACATGTCCTTGAATGGCTTAAGGAGGTGAGTTGCAACTTGTGAAAAAACTCAAAATGGGATTCGGATGGACAAACAGTAAGTTGCATTGGATATGGAGCATCGAGCTTCATCTAGTGGGGCCCCTCTCTTGTCACTTTGTTGACCTGTTATCCCCGATTTCTAGGGATAACTAGGAGATCATGTCTCGAGGCCCACAGGTCCTAGACATGGAGTACCGAGAGCAGGATTGACATGAGCATGGCCCTGGAGGGCCCATCTTTCTTCTTCTTCATCAGACCTGTATTGTCAGCAGCATCAGCATCCATCACCTTAGGCTTGGACTTGCATCAGAGAAGACTCTTGCTCCATGAGGTAGTTGGTCCAGGTATCATGGTATGTGTCATGTTTGATCATTATAACTTTCAGATATATGCATCAGATTCCTTACATTTATGATGAATGTTTGGATCTTACACTAACCCACTTGACCATGGTTGGGGGGATTAACGGGGTGCCCTAGAAAGCTTGTATCCATAGGTTTTGGTTAGCCACCAAGGGGTATTATGAAGAGCCATTGTTTTCTCCCATCATTATATCACTTTTACATCTTATCTCCCATTCATCTATCCCATTCCCTTAGTTCGGACATTAGGATGACCTATTTATGGGGTTACACCTTATCCTGTGGGAAGAAGGGGCTAAAGGCCCAGGGGGTAAAAGCAGTTGGTAAGAGATAAAATCCATAAAATAAAACCTAGAGATGCCTCACCCAGGGATCCCCGAGAAGGCAATAAAAAACCTCTCAATAAGAAACAAGAGGGACCCTAAGAAAATATACAAAACAAGACCTAGCCAAGAGGATGGGGGGTCTCATCACGAGCCAGCCCATTATGTTCATAGGTACCTAGTAGTATGACATTGCCATTATCTAGTCACCACACCAAGGCAGTGACCTTTGGTTGCATGGCCAAGGGAAAGGGGTTCTCATCACGAGCCAACCTTATCATCTCTGTGAAATTACTCGTGGGTAACATTGTCAGATCTGGTCACCATGCCAAGGCAGTGTCCTCTAGTTAGACCTTGAAATAAAAAGAAATAATAAAGGCAATAAAGGACTTGGAAAGAATTGCATCGATGACAGGTACAGCTCGCCTCCTACAAAGGCACCCACGGATAATATCCACCCCTGTCTTTCACTATGTCTAGACATCCTTAGACCACACCACCTCGTATTACATGGATTGGATGATATCCTTTGGGAACTTTCCTTTTCTTATGGATCCTGGCCCAATAGGGCACTTTGTCTTTTTCTTCAGCTCTGTATAGCAGGTCATTGTAATATCTTTGAGCTATTAGATGATATGCTAGGGGTTTTATGCATGCATTTGATAAAATTAATGATGAAATATGATTGACATTGCTATGATCCCGAGGACTAATGAGCCCATGGAGGGCGAATTTTTTGACGTGCAGGACCATGCCCGACGGACAAGTACCAAGTGGACCGGTACACATGAGGAGATGATTAGTTCGGACCTCCATGGGGCTGAAGATCCCATCAGATGGTTGTTGGGAACTCATCAGGGGCAGAGACAGGACAATGATTGGTCGAGCCTTTGCACGAGAGAAGAAGAAGGAAATTTCCATCCAATACGCGTTGGTTGAGCCCAGCCCTAGGGGGTTGACCCACTGCAGGTGGAACATGTCCCTCTGTTGACCCAGGACATCCTCCAGAGATCCTAGACGTCATCTCCAGCGCTTGGCATCTTTATAGGGCAGTTTGGCACATGTGGCAGAGTTTGGAGGCCCAGAGAGGGCAAACGTTTGTCTTCCAGTGCTGAGATTTGCCCTAAAAAGGGCCAATGTCTCCCTCAAAGGGGCCAGACGTCCTGCTTACTATTCATTTAGGGTTTTATTTAGGTAGTTTAATGTAAAATAGTATGATTTTTAGTTATTAGCCTTGTCGGCTATTTTAATGACCTAAATTTTAATTAAAGGTCATTGGATGATACAAATTGAGGATGTTTTCCCTCATTTTGAGATAACGAATTCACTCACACTTGTGAGGTCTGATTTTTGCGCCCTTCTTTGGTATATTTGTTGCATAAGTGAGGCGCACTTGCTATTGGAAGGATATTTTTGGCATTTTATGTCATTTCTCTCAAGGAAGGTTTACAACTAGGGTTTGCTTATGCTTTTCTTCATGACATGTAAGTAAATTTTCTTGCAAAACTTCTTAAATGAATGGATGTAGGTGTAATTTCTTGCATTTACTTATAATATTGTTGATTTAAAACCCTAGGTAACAAGCACACAAGTAGGTCATTGTTACATGTCCCCTTAGAGAGAAAGATTTCAACCATTGAAGAAAATAGATAGAGCCTAGCCTTTGCTACACTTGTCTTTATTCTTCTTTTTGAGCTAGCGTTGAAGTTATAGGTTGAAAGAAGGTGACGTCCTAGGCCTAGGGTATCTACACCTAGGGTTTTCATCTTGTAGGTTTTGAAAACCTTGTATTTACAACACTTTCTCCCTTAGATTTGTTCTTTAGGCTAGCCGTTTTTTCCAAGTTGATTTGGAGAAGGAGGAAAGAGCACAAGGCCTTGCTTAAGCAACACCGGAGTGAGCCTCTTTCCCCTAGGGTTTTGATTCTAGGGCCCTGCCTTTGCAGCACCATAGAACCCTACCTTCTAGACTTTAAGTCATCATCTTTCCAAAATCTTGTGCCCTTTACTTTTCTGACTCCATATACCCTAAGGCACTGATATTTGACCTCCAACGTTGAAGCTTTAGTGTACAAAACTATTTTCAAAATTAAATTTTGAAACCCTAACTAACATAACTGACCTAATTAGGGCTGATGTCATAGTTGAATATTTCATCTTGGCGTAGCAAAACTATAATATAGGCAATTAAATGATGATTTGAAGCTTTTATTGAGTAAATCGTTCATTAGACATATTGTTGGCTTAATCATCTCTTTAGATAATGATGAATTGATGGTCTTTCATAGATGATTTACAAAACGTTGAATTCATTTTACATCTATTGCAGCACATTGCTTATTAATAATATCAGATAGTCAATGAAGTACTAACCCTTTGAGTTATAGCCTGCATATATATACTGTGTTGTTGTTGTCTTGCTCCGGGTAGGTGTTTTCAATAGGGCATACACTTCATTTATTGGTTGATTAGCCGGATTGTCTTACATTGGTGGCAACCTGTGAGGAGGGAACTCTAAAACTTGACTTTATACCTTCTCCCTCTTCAAACCCCAAGTTGTCAGGGACGTCTCCCCTGGGATAACCTCCCTAAACAGAAATAACCTCCCCATCGAGGTGACATTGGGTGGGGAAGGTTCCTGTTACGCCAATTTGGCCTCTATCCTTTAGCATGTGACCTAAACTACAAACTGTGTGATAACATGACCGAAAAATCATTTGTTGTAGGATCTTCGGCACTAGAGTTTATCTCAATGAGGCATAGTGCATTTTTTGAATAAGAGATCAATTGTCAAGAACACAGTGTCGAGAGATTGTGGGTAGCGTGGTCGCATGGGCCTTGGTCAAACAGACTTGTGGCATCTTACAGAAGAATACCTAGTGTTCTCATGCCATAAATCATGTACTAGTCCCTTAACTACTCCAATTAAATTCATGTGAGAATGAGGTAGCCTACCAGTGAAGGATCGCAAATCTATTAGGCCACCTATGTCGAGGTTATCTCGTCCATAAGAATACTTTCTAAGGGTTTTGAAATTGAATTTCATGAGATGAGAGGTTTTTTGTAGCAAACAATGTTTTCTTATGATCTTGCTAACAATTGATTGTGATAAAACGTGTCGAGCTACATTGTGGTCTTCCGAACGAGATTTCTTACCAATTATTTGAAAATAATATACAAGGTTTCTAACAATATGATGACTTGTTTCTAAACTTTTGATTGTTTTAATGCCTAAAATTATCCTAACAACAGTCAAACTAATTGGTGCCATGGAAGAATAACTACATCAAATAGAGAAGAATGAAACATGGGAATTGGTTCCAAGACCGAAGAACAAACATGGGATTGGTACAAAATGGGTGTTCATAAACAAACTAAATGAAGATGGACAGGTAACCAGGAACAAGGTAATATTAGTATGCAAAGGATATGCACAAGTTGGAGGAGTAGATTTTGAAGAAAATTTCACCCTTGTTCCTAGAATGGAAGCAATCAAACTGATCTTAGCCTATGCATGTTCCAAGAGAATCAAAGTATATCAGATGGATGTAAAATAAGCATTTATAAATGATGAGTTAGAAGAAGAAGTCTACATTGAATAGCCAGAATGATTCCTATTGTTAGAAATGGAAGATTATGTTTGCAGATAGAAGAAACATTTGTATGTACTCAAACAAGCCCCTAGAGCCTGGTATTCAAGATTGGACAGATATTTGCAGGAACAAGGATTCAGAAAGGGTAATGCAGATAGTAATCTCTATGTAAAGGTTGATATTGTTGCATTACTGAGAGGGGGGGTGAATCAGTAATAGAGAAATTTAATCATTTTTAACCATATAATCCAAGTGTTATATCAATGACGCATTATCATCCAATAACTACAGAGTAAATAAGCAATGAACAAATTAACAAACATACACATACACAGTACACCAGTGTTTTACGTGGAAACCTAAATCAGGAGAAAACCACGGAATGTTTTTTCTTATATGTCTTGAAGAATTACATTCATTGCAAGCACCAACTTCCTTTGTTTTCCAGCTGCAACTGGAAGGAGGCTCCAACCCCCTAGTTTCTCGGGCTACAACCTAAGGGAAGCTCCAACTCCCCAATTCTCTGGCTACAACTAGAAGGAAGCTACAACCCCCTATGTTCTCCGGCTACAACCACCTTTCCTTGCCCCATCCTGCCACCCTGAAGTAGAATTAGAATGATGAAACCATTTTCAACCTGTCACTGTGAGATATATCGTTGTAAACATGTACCGTAAACAAGTGCATCAACCATGCACCAACTTGTACCAAATAACCTGTAATCAACCTGTACCATAAACAAGTGCATCCAACCATGTACCAAGTATGTACCAATCATGTATCAACTACTCATCAACTATGACTCATCAATATGTACTAACATCATCAACTATACACCTCATGTATGTGTCAACTCATCAACTACTTGTCTCAACCATGTACTCAACATGTACCTCAACCAAAATCCCTCATCAATTTCATCATCCAAATATGATTTGTAGCTCTATAATAGACCAGGTGTATATGATCCAATTACTACAAACCTTCCCTAACTTGAACAACAAGAGGCTAACATTTTCATCAAACTTTTCTTTAGTCTCACATGCCTAGTTTTGGATTAGTCAACAACCCTAACTTGAAGTAATCATAACTTTGTACATGTAATGTATAAAGATCTGAAACTGATATACAATGTTCTTCAGTGTGTTTTATGCAATTCCTCCAGGTATCACTACTTGGAACCTCTCAGAAGAGGATTTATAACAAAAATGGAATACCTTGCTGAATTCTGGATTTTTCTAGAGAGCAACCTTGTAGAGCGTGCCCCGCACGGAATATTTGTTGAATTAATATAAAAATATTACACATAATACTACAGCCTATACCCTAACCAACACATTTGGTTTCCCTGAATTTGGATCTGTTATGAATAAGTTATGACGTTTTTACCCGAAACACTTGTTTTTGACTAGTTTCAGGACTAGCCACAAACCCTATTTTCCACGAAGTGTAACTCCAAAAATACAATGACCCACAAGATGATTTTTTTACCACAGATAATTGGATATGTTTTCTCAATGGAATAGAAATTTCATGGTTTGAATCATTATAGAAAAAAAATTATAGCGAAAATGGTGAGATGACCTGTAAATAACATACCTTAGAAAGCACCATCAAAAGAATTTATCCTTCCTTGCATTTCGGCCTTCTTTTCTTCAGCTTCCCTCAGAATTTAGGCTTATATATCCTTGGTTACCTCAGACACCTATAGATATTCAATATTCTCAAGTGTTATTAAAATGAGAGAGCCTTGCCTCTTATTTATACTCTCCAAGTAGCTTCCTTAAAAACATATTCTAGGTCACTTTGCCCCACTTTCCTTATTTTAGGGTTAAACCACTTCTAATTTCTCCATTAAATTTATTATTGAAATAATTTATTTTTTACTCACTTTGAATTATAATACACTCATTACTTCAATTTATTATTTACCTTTTAAAATCTCTTAAACCACTTTTGACTACTTTGACCTTTTGGGGCTTCTAGATGACATATGAGGGTCCTACAACTTCGTAAGGCCGTAACTCTCAAACCGTGAGGAGTTATGTGACGTTCCACATACCACCAGAAATGGAATGAAATGTACTATCCATATAGAATAGTATTATATCAAAATATATCATAATTCATACTGTTATCCATCAAACAAACTTGGGTTCATTACCCAACCCTGGGGTCTCCAACTTCTCATGGCCATAACTCTCTAACCGTGAGGAGTTATGTGATGTTCCACATACCACCGGAAATGGAATGACAAGAACTATCCATCTAGGATAGTTTACCTGACAAATTGTTTTCCTTCATCTCATTATTCCACAATTAAGCATGGGTTCTCTTACTCTGCAAAGCGTCTTCCCGTGAGGGATTTCACCATAAGGGGTCCACACGAGAGTCAAACTTTCCCATTCTGCCATCTTTTCTTTTGATGTAGCATTTACTTCCAAAAACTCTGAAGTGCTTCACATTTGTTGGTCTTCATTTCCATAGCTCATAGGGAGTTTTATCAATGTTGTTTTTTAGCATTACTATGTTTTGAATGTAATATGTTGTATGCACTGCCTATGTCCAAAATATATATGTCAATTTGGAATCCATTAGCATTGTTCGAGCCATTTCTTGTATTGTCATGTTCTTTCTTTCAACAACTCCATTCTGTTGAGGTGTCCTAGCAACAAAGAATTGTCTTTTTATTCCATGACTGCTACAGTAGTCCATAAATTCCTTTGAAGTGAACTCTCCTCCATTATCAGATCTCAAACATTTGATTATTGAATCCATCTCATTTTCAACCATTTCCTTGTAGATCTTGAGTTTTTCAAAAGCTTCTGACATGTTCTTGAGAAAGCAAACTACAGTCATTCTTGTATAATCATCAACTAATAACATAAAGTATTTTTCACCTTATAAGTCCTTTGTTGTAGTTGGTCCAACTAGATTAGTGTACACAATTTCTAGTGGTCTTGTTGTTGAATATTCCTTTGATTTGAACCTGGTCTTTGTTTTCTTTCCTTGTTGACAATGCTTGCATAAAGTGTTGGTTGGTTTCTTGATCTTGAGCATTTCTCTGACTGCTTCTCTTTTGTTGAATTTGACAAGGTTATCAAAATGCATTTGACCCATTCTTCTATGTCATAGCCAACTTTCATCTTCCTTTCCTAGACAACACTTTTAATTTCCAATTTCACTTAACACATATATGTTGTTTGAAGTTCTTGCAGTTGTACCGACCAATTTCCCTAAACCTTATTTTCTTATCTCACACTTTTCGGAATCGAAAGTAAGTTTATGACCTTGGTCACACATTTGACTCACACTTAGAAGATTATGTTTCATATCTTCTACCAGTAGAACATTTTGTGTCTTTTCATTCTTGTTCCCAATTCGGATTGTTCCTTCTCCAATGATTTTGGATGAATTATCATTTATGAAGGAGACTGGTCCATTTTTTTCTTTTCGTAATGTAAGAAATTTGTCTTTATCACCTGTCATGTGTTTTGAACATCCACTATCAACATACCAACCGTGTTTCTTCTACTTATCTTGTAGAGCGATTGTGCATTCTTCATTGTTATATTGATCTTGCTTTCTTATCCATGTCATTTTCTGAGGTTCTTATCTATGAGTGTTGTTATTATGTTGAGGTTCTTTAGGAGGGACTGTCATTCTGCAATCCTTGGCCGTGTGTCCAAAATCGTTACATTTGTAACATACCACTTCAGTGCTCAAAGATTCAAACCTATTGTAACTTCTTCTTTATGTGTCACTAGGTCTCCTTGAATAATCCCTTTGTGTATAACTCTCAAAGTTGTTACTGTTCATGTTGTTAGCTCTGCAATTCACAGCTTTATGTCCAAAATTATTATATGCATAACATAAACCAAAAAATATAGTTTGATACATGGGAGTTGAATATCTTCTGGAAGGAGATGCTCTTATGAATCATTCTTCTTCTTGAGGTTTATATGTCTGATTGTATCCATGTTCGGACTTGTCAAGATGAGATTTTTAACTGTTGATAATGTCATCCAGAACTTTTGATCTATTCTGCATATTTTTCTTTTGAATATTTTTTCTTAGTGTGACAACCTCTGCTTCCAAGTTTCCAATGATCTTGTCCTTTTCTTCTAGTTGTTCTTTGAGTGCTTCTTCAATTATTTTATCTTCTTCTATTTGAACCTTCAATTTTGTGATCATTTGTTCTAGTTTTCGAGTGTCCTTTTTCTTGTTTAGTTCTGCTTGTAGTTTCTTGTTTTTCTTCTTTTCTCTTCTGATAACTTATATGGCACACATTAATTCTTCTCGATAGTCAACTTATGCCTCTTCAATTTCTTCTTCGACTTCTTCACATTTTTCTTCTGCTTCTTCATATTCTTCTTCAGAGTCTTCTTTGTCTGAGTCTTTTACTGCCATGAATAGATCTCTTCATGTCTCATTGACACCGACTTCATCTTCATTTGATGATGAGATGTCTTATTTGGTGTATAATCTTTTCTTGAAAACTTTCTTTGTAGTTCTTTTGTCTTTATATGTGTGTTTTCCTTTTCAGTAACCTTCATCATTTCTCTTTTTCTTATGAGGACATTTGTTAGCAAAATGACCAATACCATCACAATTAAAATAAATTAAAGGGAGCTTACCTCTATACCTACCGTTGGTTCCCTTGTTCAGTCTTTTGACAAAGTTGGCCACTTCTTCATCATCTTCTGAGGCGTCACTGTTACTGCTATATTCTTCTTGTTCCTTTTTATTTTTCTTTGATCTTTTGGATGCCTTGAAGGTTGTTTCTTTTACATCTGGATTTTCCTACTCGGTTCTCATTTCATATGCTGTGAAGATTCCATGCAGTTTGTCCATGCTTATTGAGTCCAGATCTGATATTTCTTCTAGTACTGATATCTTAGGGTTGAATCCCATAGGAAGAGATCTTAGTATCTTTTGAACAATTACAGAGTCTTCAATTTCTTCTCCCAATCCTATGATTGCATTCATTGTTTCATCAACTCGTAAGAAGTAGGCTATGATATCTTCATCTTCCTTCATTTTTAGTTGTTCAAACTGACCTCTGTAAGTCTGAAGCTTTCTTGCTTTGACTTTTGTATCTCCCTCATAAATATTTTGAAGCTTGTCCCAAATCTCTTTAGCAGATTTACAATGTGCAACTTTGCTGAATACTGTATCACTGAGACCATTTAAAAGTACATTTGTGGCTTTGTAATTATTCTCACCGAGTTTTACTGCTTTGTCATTTGTTGGTGGAATTGTTGGTATTGTGTATCCATCTACAATTGATTGTCAAACTTGAAATCCTTGTGCCTATATATATTTCATCATCCTTATGCTCCAAAAATAATACGTTTTTCCATCAAACTGTGGTATTCCATTTTTATATGAGTTGGTACTCTCCATGATCTACCTTTCAGTGGTTAAACTGATTTCTAAAGGAACCTGCTCTGATACCAATTGTTGGATTACTGAGAGGGGGGTGAATCAGTAATAGAGCAATTTAATCCTTTTTAGCCATATAATCCAAGTGTTATATCAATGAAGCATTATCATCCAATAACTGCAGAGTAAATAAGCAATGAACAAATGAACAAACATACACATATACAGTACACCAGTGTTTTACGTGGAAACCCAAATCGGGAGAAAACCACAGAATGTTTTTTCTTATATGTCTTGAAGAATTACATTCATTGGAAGCACCAACTTCCTTTGTTTTCCATCTATAACTAGAAGGAGGCTCCAACCCCTTAATTTCTCAGGCTACAACCTGAGGGAAGCTCCAACTCCCCAATTCTCTGGCTACAACCAGAAGGTGGTTACAACCCTCAATGTTCTCTGGCTACAACTGGAAGGTGGCTACAACCACCTATTCTTGCCCCGTCCTGCCAACCTGAAGTAGAAATAGAATGATGGAACCACTGCCAACCTATCACTGTGAGATATATTGATGTAAACATGTACCATAAACAAGTGCATCAACCATGCACCAACCTATACCAAATAACATGTAATCAACTTAAACCATAAACAAGTGCATCCAACCATGTACCAAGTACGTACCAATCATGTGTCAACTATGACTCATTAATATGTACCAACATCATCAACTATACACCTCATGTATGTGCCAACTCATCAACTACTTGTCTCAACCATGTACTCAACATGTACCTCAACCAAAAGCCCTCATCAATTTCATAATCCAAATCTAATTTGTAGCTCTATAATAGACCTGGTTTATATGATCACATTCATGCAAACCTTCCTTAACTTCAACAACAACAGACTAGCATTTTCATCAAACTTTTTTTTAGTCTCACATGCCTAGTTTTGGATTAATCAACAACCCTAACTTGAAGTAATCATAACTTTGTACCTGTAATGTATAAAGATATGAAAATGATACACAATGTTATTTAGTGTGTTTTATGAAATTCCTCCACCTGTCACTACATGGAACCTCTCAGAAAAGGATTTATAGCAAAAATGGCATACCTTGCTGAATTCTAGGTTATTCTAGAGAGCGACATTGTAGAGCGTGCCACACATGGAATATTTGTTGAATTGATATGAAACTATTAAAAAGAATACTATAGACTTTACCCTAACCAACACAATTGGTTTCACTAAATTTGGATCTGTTATAAAGAAGTTATGACCTTTTTATCCGAAACACATGTTTTTGACTAGTTTCAGGACTAGCCACAAACCATATTTTCCACGGAGTGTAAATCCAAAAATACAATGACCCACAAGCTGATTTTTTTACCACAAATACTTGGATATGTTTTCTCAATGTCATAGAAATTTAACGGTCTGAAACATTATTGAAAAACAATTATAGCGAAAATGGTGATATGACCTGAAAATAACATACCTTAGAAAGCACCATCAAAAGAATTTATCCTTCATTGCATTTCGGCCTTATTTTCTTCCCCTTCCCTCAGAATTTTGACTTAGATATCCTTGGCTACCTCAGACACCTATAGATATTCAATATGCTCAAGTGTGATTAAAATGAGAGAGCCTTGCCTCTTATTTATACTCTCCAAGTAGCTTCCCTAAAGACATCTTCTAGGTCACTTGGCCCCACTTTCCTTATTTTAGGGTTAAACCACTTCTAATTTCACCATTAAATTTATTATTGAAATAATTTATTTTTTATTCACTTTGAATTATAATACACTCATTACTTCACTTTATTATTTACCTTTTCAAATCTCTTAAACCACTTTTGACTACTTTGACCTTTTGGGGCTTCTAAATGACATATGAGGGTCCTCCAACTTCGTAAGGCCATAACTCTCAAACCTTGAGGAGTTATGTGACGTTCCACATACCACCAGAAATGGAATGACATGTATTATCCATATAAAATAGTATTATCTGAAAATATATCATAACTCATACTATTATCCATCAAACAAACTTGGGTCCATTACCCAAACCTGGGGTCTCCAACTTCTCATGGTCATAACTCTCTAACCGTGAGGATATATGTGACGTTCCACATACCACCAGAAATGGAATGACAAGAACTATCCATATAGGATAGTTTACCTGACAAATTCATTGTCCTTCATCTTATTATTCCACAATTAAGCATGGTTTCTCTTACTCCGCAAAGCGTCTTCCCGTGAGGGCTTTCACCATAAGGGGACCACTTTGGAGTTCATCCATATTTACTTCTTATAAACCATGACAAGACAATAATGAGTCATATTTACATCAAAAAATATTGGGTCCATTACCCAAACCTTTGTGTTGCGGGGCTTTCTTCAAGGGTTGACATCAATGACAATCAACCTTAATCAACAGCTACAAACAGTATACTTATCATTGAAGTTTATGTGGATGACATTATCTTTGGAAGTGATGATGACAGGATGAATAAGAATTTTTCCCAAGACATGTAGAATGAGTTTGAAATGTCACTACTTGGTGAATTAAAAAATTATTTTTGGGAGTTCATATATCTCAGCAGGATGAAGGAATTTCCATTTCCCAAACTAAGTACATCAAAAAAATGTTGAAGAAGTTCAAAATGGAAGATTGCAAACTAGTAACTACTTCGATGGTGACCAATTGCAAGTTGAGAAAAGATGATGAATCTAAGGAAGTAGATCAGAGACTCTATAGAATGATGATTGGTAGCCTACTATATGTGATATATTCAAGACCAGATGTAATGCAAGTAGTTGGACAAGTTGCAAGATTTCAAGCATCACCGAAGGAAACTCACGTTCTAGCATTAAAGAGGACCTTCAGATATCTTAAAGGAACAACAGAGTTTCGACTGTGGTATCCAAAAGGGAATGATATGACTATGGTCGCCTATGCAGATGCAAATTGGGCAAGTAGCATTGATGATCGAAGAAATACCAGCGGCGCGGCCTTCTATTTGGGTGATTTTATGGTATCATGGTTAAGTAAGAAGCAGTCCTCAGTAGCATTGTCTACAGCAGAAGAAGAATACATTGCAGCAACAGCATGTTGTACTTAGGTTCTTTGGATGAAGCAAACCTTTCAAGATATACAGGTGAAGTATGATGAACCCATTTCAATATTCTATGACAATATCAATGTTATCAGTATCTCCAAGATCCAATGATGCATTCCAAGACCAAACACAATCCGATCAAGTTACACTTTATGTGAGAACGGGTTACAGAGAAGAATATCAAGTTAGAGTATGTTGGGACAAAGGAACAGATTGCAAACATATTCACTAAACCTCTCCCAAGAGAGACATTTGAGTATCTTTGACTGAAACTTGGAATAGTTTATGCTCCATAATGATCTACATATTTTTACTCAAAATGCAAGGGAAGAGAAATCATTTGTGCAGAGACAATAAATAAATATTAATATAAATGTTTTCTTATATGTTAGTAGTTTACTTGATCGGGAAGAACCAATGGACAAAAAGAACCGGAAGAGAGAAAGTTCAGAAGCAGATTGTCAGGGGGAATTACCCTTTGCCATTGATGTTAAAGGGGTAGAAATAACAAAAGCATGAAAACAAGAAGACCTTTGGTCGCAAGGGGAGCATGAGTGTTGCCATCAATTCCAAAGGGGGAGATTGTTGTTGGATTACTGAGAGGGGGGGTGAATCAGTAATAACGTAATTATAATCATTTTTCTTCAAATGTTATATCAATGTAGAATTATTATCCAAAAATGAGCAGTAATAAATAAACAATCACACACATGAACAGTACACCAGTG
>ML779400.1:78105-101455 GCA_009831015.1 Picea engelmannii
CATCTTCCCGTGAGGGCTTTCACCATAAGGGGACCACTTTGGAGTTCATCCATATTTACTTCTTATCAACCATGACAAAGCAATAATGAGTCATATTTACATCAAACACTATTGGGTCCATTACCCAAAACTTTGTGCTACAGGTCTTTCTTCAAGGGTTGACATCAATGACAACCAACCTTAATCAACAATAGATTGTTGGAAAAATGATTTTCATTGATGTCAACATTAGAGGAAGTCTAGAAGGCTCTAGAAGTATTGGATATAATTGAAGAAGTCTCCAAAGTGTTCCCCTTATGGCGTAGAATTAAGCATGGCCCTCACGGGAAAACGCTTTGAATAAGTCTACAAGAAACCCATATGTGTGGTCATGAGGCTCGAAGTTGACTGGGGAAATTGAGGTTGAAGAATACAACAAGTACATAAAAAAAACCCTCATACATGGATAGTCCTCGTCATGTCGTTTCCAATGGTAGGTGGTACGTCATGTAGTTCCTCACAGTTGAGGATTTATGAGGTTATGAAGTTGGAGGCCCCGAATAATGGTTAAGAAGCCCCTAAACAGTTGAAACAAGAATTTACAAGTCATTACTTAAAAGGTAAAATAGTTATAATAAGAAAGTATAGGTCGTCCCTAAAGTGAAGGAAATAAGTCACTTGGAAAAGTATAAATACACCTCAACAAACCTCTCATTTGAACACACACAATTTCAATGCTTATCTATATTTCAAGTGATATTTTGGTAAAGAAGAAAAGAGTGTGAAAGTCTCAGAGTTGCAAAGAAGGAAGAGTTTCAGGAAATCATAATTTAGTTGACCTCCACGAGTCAAGCTACTGGTGTCCTGCAAGGCACCCCTGTGGGTTGTTTAGTGCCTATCATGTGAGGCCCCGCGTGATAACTGGAATCTGTCCAATGAGGCTAAGCCATATTTGAAGAAGGATGTTTGGTTCAGGTTGCAGCAAGGTATGATGATACAACAAGGTTGTTACAGGATCTGAGATCGCATGTATCAATTATTCTTCATGAGTAAAGGTATGTTTTTATGTGTTTATTTGAGGCTTGTATCACGGATGGTATGGCACGTGCTTAAGGCATGTCTTGGAGGCCCTTTTTGGTACATGGTTGCATATGGTTGAGGTTCATTTCTTGGTGATATTGATACATGATTGATATGTATCATTGGTTCATTGTGTATGGTTGCTTTGATTCATTGTTAAAGCCACATATTTCTTATGATTGACATGTGTGTGAGGCATACACTTGGTATATGATCTTGGTTGTTATGCTACATAATTGAGGCATATTATTGAGACATCGGGATATGGTTCATTGTATGGTACATGCTTGCGGCATATCTTGGAGACATTGGATTATATCTTTAGTACATGGTGTATGGCATGATTTTGATATATCATGAGTGATATGGTATATGGTAGAGATACATGTTATGGTACAGATATTTGGTACATGGTTGAGACACACAGGTTGATGATGGTATATCAGTTACAGTGATAGTGACAGTGGCAGTGACAGTGACAGGTTGATGAGAAAGTGGCAGTTACAGGTTGATCATTGGTAGTAATAGTTTGAGTCTACAATCATATTACAGGGTGGCGGGATGGGGCAAGGAAAGGATTGTATCCTCCTTCCGGTTGGTTTTAGAGAACTCAGGGAGTTGGAGCTTCCTTCAGGTTAGAGCATGTAAACTAGGGGGTTGGATCCTCCTTGCAGTTGTAGCTAGAGAATTTAGGTAGTTGTAAATGCCTTCAAGTTGGAGCTTGTAAACAAGGGGTTGGAGCCTCCTTCCAGTTCGTGTTGGAGAATTTGGAAGTTGGCGCTTCCTATGAATGTAATATTTGACATATAAGAAATCATTCCTTGGTTTTATCCCATTTGGGTTACCACGTAAATTCTGGTGTACTGTGTATCTATGGTTATTTGTTATGAATTATTGATTTATATTGTGTATCTATGGTTATTTGTTATGCATTATTGATTTATATTGTTCATGATATATTGATAATACATTGTTGATAAAGTTAAATATTAAATGTTCTAATTAAAAGTGGTAAAGTATTTCATAATATTTATTCACCCCCCCTCCCTCTCAGTATTCCAGCATCTCTTTCATGGTCTAGTGGTTATTTGATGACAAAAACTAGTCTTATCATGCTTTAACACTGCATTGATTTCATAATTTAAATGTTCTCTCTCCTACATTGGACCTTGTCATGTGTTCATAGCATATCATGCTTCTATAGCTTATTACACTCTCTTGGCATAGTTTCTCTTTCATGATTTAGTATATTAGATCTATTTTCTCCCTTTCTCAACATTATTTTCTTGGCATGCATTGTTTTTGTTGACCTTTCTTCCATTTTGTAAGCTTTGTTTGTTATCATGCTTCTACGTGCAACACTCGTGATTCTCCACCAGTGTTTTTTATATTTGGGTGAGAGGACCTCCATGATGTCATCTATCTTATCATGTGAGAGATTTCTCTCCTTATGCCAAGGTATCATATCGTTCCACACTTGACCTATGGGTCTTTTCCCTCTTTATGCATCATTGTGTCTTTTATTGTTGCACGCTTTGTTTTTTCCATATTTTTTCCCTGCATCCCAATTTCTCTTGATACATGGAAACTCGCTATTATCTTCTTCATGTTTAAAAACTTCAGTGGAGGGAAATATGTAATGTATATTTTAGCACTTAGTGCATTTATACACTCAATGCCCCAAAGATGACATCACACCTCCAATCTTATTGTGATAGATTACATGTGCTAGTGGTCGGTCCTTGTTTATCCCCTTATCTATGCCTACATGTGTCCTTATTTTCCCCATTTTATGTCTAGTGCATAGGTAAGGTTCCTTGCCTCTTTTCATAATTTATTATTTCATCTTTCCTAATCCTTTTTTGGGTTTTCAATTAAACATACTCTTTTTACATAGCTCAACCTCGACATGCATGTTTTAATCCACTAGGGTAGTTAGATATGTTTTTTGGGGGGTTCTTCGACGTCCTCATAGTCATTTCAAGGAAAACACAAGGTTTGATACATTCAAAGATGATTTCCCCCTTTTGTGTTATGCTTGTGGTGTGTCATCCACAGGTTATACGGGCACATTTTCTATTGTCACTTGCAAAATAGTGAGCACATTTTCAAATAAAAACCCTATGGATGGCCCTAAAACTTATAGATGCCTCAGTCAAAATTGCAAATGAGTAGTTGAGATGCCTTGGCTTTGCTCAATTGTTATTCGTTTTTCCTTGGAGCCCCCTTTTTGGTTCCCTTGTTTACAAATAACCTTCATTTCGTATTTTTTTAGGACCTAAATCTCTATCTCAAAAAGCATCCTCACTCCGCACATTTGTGATTCGAGTTCTCCATGTTCCTTATCAAGCTCTAAGGTTCCCTACACTAATTGTCTCTATCATCCCTCTTATAACAAAGGCTTCCCCTCATTGTTTTCTCCTCTCTTTTGATTGGGTTCCATCCTCCTGTCGCACTTATTAGATTGCATCTAGGTTTTTTACCATAGGGTTTTTTAGATCCTCCTCAATATCTCTTGGAGGCTACCAATGATAAGGAGTGAAAACGATGCACTTGATCTATCATCTCTTGGTCATATATTTTCGTTACTTGTTTCATAGATATCTTTTCTTCTATATAGTATCGTATTGCTTCGGAGGAAATATTTCATAGGAAGGATCTTGGTACTTTGGAGAAAACGTGGTTGGGCCAATTGTGTGGTAACATGGCACTTTTCTCTAAACATTGAACTACAATGGATTTGGCCAAATCATGTCCGATTTGGATGCCATTGGTTTCTGGTTGAGTCGAACAAGTCAGTAGTTCTAGGCTAACTCAACTAAGTCAGAGGTTGACTACACAAAGTCAAGTGAAGTCAATGACTAGTTCAAACTCGGTTTTTTTCCTTGGTCACACTCAGTTGGGTCTGATAACATTGGTTAATATACTTTTAGACTGCACATACAAATATAGATGTTGCCTACATTGAAATCAACATTTTTTGTGACCTTTAACCATGTATCTCACTAGTAATAATGCCCTATAATAAAAAGGCTAGGCCTTACTACAGCCCAATGTACCTATGATTCATTTGCAAGTGGAAATGAATATAAATACCCTACTGATGATATTAGATGTTATAAAATGACAAGTGTGCAGTCTGTTAAGGAAAAAACATGCCTAAGTTACCATCTAAAACTCTTATAATTATTATAATACAATATTTTGTCATCTCCAATAGATCCTGCAATATGGCATGGATAATAAAACTAGTATAGCAAACCAGAAAATTTTCACTTGTTCTTCACACATGATGCAAAGTCTCAACAAATATTTAATCAGAATTTCTCACACCAAAAACCTATAGATGACTCTAATGATAGGGTTGAGGATGCACTTTCTCTCCAAGAGTTAGAGATAGAGTCTATGGGCCTTCATAGGAGTTCGCAGGACAGATGGGCCCCTCACAAGTTACGAGAGACACCTTTTATTGTTAGGGGAATCCCTTAACTTATTGATCATGAATAGGATCCATTATTTTTCAAGCTCATGTGACTTTACTTGCTTCCCTCATAGTGGGGAGGGGGGAAATGTGGTTGACTATGTCTTGGTCAACATGGATCTTAACCCGCATATCCAGTGCTTCTCCATATCCTGCCTTCCTTAGGCATACCATTCCCTCCTCACCTTCTCCCTCTCTACATCCCMCTCCTCTCCTCACCCCCCAACCCACCCTGCCACCCTCTCGCACCACCTTCCTCTTTGATATAGATTATGTTGACTCCTACACCACTCACCTTAAGGAATTTCTCCCCCCCCATCTCCCACTTTAGATCATTGAACACCATTGCATCCAAATACAAGAGTCTTTCCACGGTCCTTGTGGAGGCAGACCCTCATTCCTGCCCCCACTCTACTTGTCAGCGTATCCATAAACCTACCCCTAGATCCTATCCTATGCACCGTTGGTTCAATGATGAATGAAAATCCCTCCACAAGCAGCTTTGTCACACCCTCACTCATGACCCATCTTCTTCCCCTCACCTCTGGAAAACATATCGTCAACTCCTTCACCATAAAAATGAACTTTTCTCTCCCAGAGTGTTGAGACCTCAACACATCCTTTGAAATATCAATTATTTCACTGAGTACCACTTTACTTTCCTTTTAAGCTTGGATTTTGACTTAGCTTGCTTACAGTTTGTGTTAGACTTTCTTTTGATGGTTTCAATCAGTCAATTGTGTTCCAATCCTAAACTAAATGATTATGTGAAATAGGAGAACGCATTTGGTTTCAATTTGAAGCAGAAAGGTGTTCGGGACTTAGATATTTTGCAGAAAAGAATAAAAATCATGTATTTCTTGACTCTCGATAGGAAACCCTATTGATCGTCGATAGTGAATTAGGTGTCGCCCATCTCTGTGCGCAAAATTAAAGACACTAGAACAATCTTGTTGATCATCGATGCGCTTCGATCGTCAACGTCAATCACTACCTACTATGAAAACTTGAAATAAACCCTCAACCCATTGATTCCGATGAACAAACTAAATGAACCATCATTGACCATCCGATGTGAGCATCTGATCAATCCTGACCATTGATAGATAAAATCAGGGTCCACCCGATTCTGGTTGTACGAGTGTCCACGTCATCTGACGGACGTCAATCCTGTATTTCCATGTCACCTACCACATGGAACTTCCTACCACTACGTCATCTGACACATTGCCAAAGTAACCCCATACTGCCACGTCATCTATCACATTAGCTCGTACGACTCTCTTCGAGTCTATCATATTTCGAAGAATTCTCTGGCAGAGTTGGAAACAGAGGCTGATGAAAATATGTCGACATTGATGAAGTTCATCGTTCGTTGGAAAAACATGTTTCCAAGTTGCAAAAGATAACAGGACAAGTCTCCCTACCGATAGTCGATGCTTCATAGGCATCCGACCTTTAACATTCCAAAAGGTGTATTTTACACTCATGAAAGATATTGTCAATGGTCGAACTTTTTGAAGGTGATTGTGAATAAGTCGTTCATTGTGTAGCTTCTTTTAATCGTGGTCGACAAAATATTAAACACGAGATCAATCACTCACAAGTTCTTAACTAAAACAATTACGCTCGCACCCGATTGTATCATTACACATTGGCCAATTAGATCATGCCATGCCAGACCTAACACTCTTATTCAACATTTTAGGTGACAACTCATGCACCATGCCACTGTACGAGAACATGTGTTTGACACGTCACTATTTAGAAGAGATATTGTGCACCAATGAGAAAGAATATTTGTAACAAAAAACATCGTCGGTATTAATGATGGACAGTCAACTGGGATTGAGCTCGAACGAATGATGAATTCAAAACCCTGAACCCTGATGGGAAGAACCATTGCATGTCAAATCATTTCCTTTTTTAAAGTTCCAATGAACTAAGAAACAGTAGTTTTGCATTATTGTCTGACATAATCCATTAACTTCAAGCATGCCATGCAGGTGAGCGCATTCAAGCCTGAAATATCTCCACAATCCCATTGTACCATGAAGATTAAATGACAAATTTGACTTGTAAAGAGTTAGGATATGTGAAATTGAACATTTATTTGTTTAGGCATTCTTACCATCAAGTTTTAAAGAAAGCCTGCACAACGAAGAACATCCCAAGACCAGACGTTGTGCACATTAAAACTAGGTTATTGCCAAATTTAGAATGTTGTGACTAGAACTGGTAAGTGCTAAGGTCAATTTCCTATTTCTTTGTCAGGTATGTGTGTCTTTCATAATTGTTTTGTTTTTCAGACAATATAAATGAATTGTAAGCTAATTGTTGTTTTTTTCACGCAGAGAAAGCCTCCACATAGACTTTCTACTCGGAAATCCCCAAAAACGCCTAAGGGAAAGGATGCTCTGACAAGCGAAACATCAAACCGAGTTGTTGTTGAACGCACACAGAAAACGCCCAAGGTGGAGCTTGTAATTCGACTTCCATAGAAGAAAGTTTTTCAGCCAGCCACCATTATATAAAGACACAAAGTCAAGCACCAGGTCTAAGGTATTGCTACCTCCCTGGAACAATCTATTAAATAAAATTAAACACTCAAATTTTTCGAAATTCACACCTCACAACAGTCCAGAAATTAGGGCCTTGGATGACCAGGTGTTCCCAAACATAGAACGTTCTATGTTGTACATGGTAGCCGCTAGATCCCATGTCTTACCTTGTGTAGTGTCTTTAGAATGGATTATCATCCACATAGATACTACTAAATGCCTGGTCAGCGATGAACAAGGGAAATGTGTGGGGGTTTCCTACCGGTAGAAGTGATAAATATTATAAGCTCGGGGAATCAGAAGTCGGGCTAAACATTGATTTTGTATTAGCATTTTATGAAAAACATGATACCAGCAAATAGTTAGCATCCTGGTGGAACGAAGACAGGAAATTCATAAACCAAGCTGCAGGATGGTATGGGACAAAAAATTGAGGAAACCACCAGGATGCTAACTATTTGTTGGTATCATGTTTTACTTTATGGCATTAATCTGCAGATTATATGGGGAAAAGGATTGTTCTAGATTCTCGGAGAATTGGATGTCTTTGGAATATACTGTGGCAATATCAAGAATCATTTTTAAATGGGGAGCTATTATATCGAAATAGTTGAGCACTAGAGTAGAACAAGCCCAAAACCCTCAGCCCAGAGATGTGCCTTCCTTTTATATGGATTCATATTTATTAGATGTAGTATGCGCTAGAAATGTTTTATCATATATGAGCCTGAGTTGGCATGTGTATGAGCTCCCTATGCATGTATACTTCAACATTCTATGCAAGAACAGACACAAAAAATCTTATTCCAAGATATGTGATGGATTCCTATCCAGGTTGTACTTTGTTATCTTTAGACAAGAGTGCCCAGGGCTCTCAAATCAAGCTAAAAAGGCAATCTCTTTGATTGGAAAATGGTACTTGAAGGAGAAATGCACTTATGTAAAAATATTTGGGGCCACTGGAGCCCCACATTTGCTGCCAGTTTATGTAGTAGACTAATTGTCTTTGGGGTAAACATGTTATCAAACTATTTTACAGGGTTTCAATGCTTCATTGGTGAAAGACAAGAAAAGAGTCGTCATCCCTTATGGATTTCAATTAGGATAATACTTTGTCAAGGACACTACGCAAGCAAAACAAGAAGACCTGAGTCACTTAGAATATAGGTTCCTGACTGGCAGGTACCGCAAACATGACCCAAGAGAGTTAGTGTCAAAACATGCAAGGAAATTAGTAATATACTTGCCCTCTACTAATGATAAAATTGAGAACAATGCTTTCACTAAAAATTATCAAAATTGGGATGAAGTGCTCCAAAGGAAAGCCCAACCTGATCTGACTATGTTTAAGGCTGTGTCTATGGATGAATGGGAGGAACTTATTAATCAAACTAGGGAGGAATCTATACAAGAACAAACATCCCAGAGAGAAAGATAAATTGAGGAAGCAAGGAGATCTGAAGAGACAAGACTCCGGGAAAACACTGAAAGAGCATCTCAAGAAGCTGAACAAAACAGGGCAGTTGAGGAGCTAGAAAAACAAAGAATACTTGAAGAATAATTAAAGAAGGGAGAGGTTGAAAAGATCCCTCAAGGGGAAACAACACTAGAGGAAGTTATCACCCAACCATAATTGAGCACAGAGCAGGTGCAAGCAAGGAAGCCAGAACCAATTGTATCATCTGAGGCCTTGAAAGAGGTGTCAGTCATAGTGGTCTTTGTCCCTACAATTGTAGATTTAATAATGTTGGATGATGATGAAAATGATGATGTTGACACTTTGAAAGTTCCAATTATAGATGAGTCCAATATAGATGGGAAAGGAATTCCACTCCCTGAAGATCCACAACCGAAAGAGACACTGGTAGCAACAAGCACAACTGAGGATGTCACAACGCAACCAGGACCAGGGTCACAACCACCCAAAGAGTAGAAGACTCAAGAAGTTCAGGGTGGAGGCAAAGGTGAAGATCAGAGTTCAGAAGATGCAACCTCCAAGAAAGAGGAAAGGGAAAATGGTAAATACCAAGAACAACAACTAGGAGGAGTTGTGAGTAAGGGATATGAAAGTGAAAAGCAGGGTATTGCTCCAACAAATTAAGAGGCAGTGACCGACCCACCAACCACTTTTTTTCCTGAGGAGGTGACACCACCAGAAGTGCCAAAAGAAAATGCACTAGAAGATACTACAACTCTCGATCAAACAAAAGATATGTCCACAAAAATAGGAGGATAGACCAGCAAAGCAGACCAACCTCCTACAGAACCAAGCAAAGAGAAAACATTGAGTAAAGAAATGGAAGAACTGAGTGGTCAGACATCAGCAATCGATAAGGAAAAGACACCTATCTTGGAGCACTTTCATACTCTAGGAAGCATAGGAAATTTGTTGGCATGGGGTGGTCAGAAAATACCAGAGCCAGTAGATGAGGCCACAGACATTAAGGCCATAGCATGTGACCAAAGAATACAAGTAGTGGTCAGGGGAACAAGTAGGAAGAGGAAACTCACGTTGGAAAGTGTTATGGTCATAACCACTGAAGAAACTATGTTGGATTCCAAAAGGATAGGGTAAGTGAGTTGTTGGGGGCAGGGATAAGCATATCCCATACCACCATTCACAGAGCTAAAGAGGATGAGAGGGACGCAGATTCCATGAGGAGAGAGCTAGAAAATATGAGACAACAAGTTGATTATTACAAATTTACTACCCAAGCAATGATGATTCTAAGGGCTGAATTCTTAGAAGGTATGGTAGGTATAAGTTGGGTAGGGATATCTTCATGGCGAAGACTATAAGTTATCAAGAGGAAACCCTTTTATGTCTTGTAGTATATAAAGAAATGTCGAGATGGTTTGAACGTACACATAGGACCCTAGCCCAAATTGAATACATCGGGGATATATAGAAAAGCCATGGAGAAGAAGAGTGTGGCATAAGAATGCTCACCGAGGACAGCATAGACAAAATACAAAAGGCGGTCGAATATTGGGCTCGAGCAGTTGTGGAGCCACAGCGAAAGACGAAAGAATGTTGGGATGAATGTCTCGAACGTTGGGAGAAAATAAATGAAAAATGAGAGAAATCCAGTTTCCTAAGTTCGGTTTCCCAAAAGGTTTTCCAGATATCAGTGATATAGTGAAACAACATGTAGATCACGACTAAAAATATGAATCAAATGTCCTCCAAATGACCACTCTGAATAAGGGCAAGACAAAAAGTTTATGGAGAGCACGATTAGAGAATCAGTGGTTTTGGAACACGTGGCCACCAAACTGGATAAGTTTAGACAACGCACATGAGAAATCAGGGGAGTGCTCACTGCACCGATGGACCAATGTCGCTTCCCCTATATGCATACATGTGAAGATATTTTTACCAAATGGTTTGATTATGACAAAGAAAATATGTTGGGTTAGTCACCTAGTGACTAAGAGACGACTTGAAGAAGATACATGGATTAGACAACATTGTTATCTGTTTCTTCACTTAAAATAGATTTAGGACTATTTTTAGACAGTTATTTTTTGATAAATAAGAGAATCGACAATGCAAACAGGGTTGATGGTTTTTGTATGAAATTTTGTAATTGATGTTGGGAACTGTTTCGCTAAAGTTAATTCAGAAGCTCTGAGAGAGCCAAAGAAGTTTTTGCCAAATTTGATCGGTGGATTGTTCTGCATTTTGCTTAGAATCTACAAGAATTCAGTTAGATCTTAATTACTTTAAGCTATCTTGAGTAGTTAAAAAATCTTTGAATGAAATTTGGTGAAATTTGATGTTTTTTAATTTCTTTTTGTTAAAATGAAGCATAGAATTAATTCTCACTTATCTTTTTCTCACGTATCTTTGCATGCATGTTACTTATTTTGTTTCTTAAAGAATAGCTTGTAATTGATGAATGTTAGTATTAGTACTATAGTGATTCAATTATAGGTGTTGTTTACATACCACGGCCAAAGGTTATCATGGGCTCAGATTTCTTAAATCGAATCGATCGTTTTTAGATCAGTTTCATTTTTCTTGCATTAAAACATAAAAGAAATAAGCACAAAAAGAGACCAATGGTTCAAGAATGTGTTGGAAACAGACACTTAACCATTAAATCTCATCGAAAAGGTTGTCGGGTCATCAATCTGGAGAATTACATCATTCCAAATGAAGAAGAGTCTAATTAATTGGGCCTCATCTTCGAGTGTGATTCTTACTGTTGAGTTAAAGGGAATCCATCCCCCTCAACTCGGAGGAGACGAGAACTTTGTGAGGCCCTCCACCACTCCCCAAAGTCCTTCTAGTGTGCCTTTTTTCCCTAGACACCATATTGCACCGCCCGACCTTGACCCCTAGGCCATGTTCTCCCATACTGCCTCCCTTTATGACATTCCTGGACAACCTCCCACTCGCATTCCCTCATCCCCCTCTTTTTTCCACCTCTTCTTTGAGCAAGACATTAGGAGAGCAGCCAGAGCTATGAGTACCAATAGAATAGCAGATGAGGAAGGGCTTCAGGCCGAGTTCCTCAAACACGGTGTTCGGTCTCTTGAGTCTTACTTTTTTTATTTATTTAACCAAGTGGTATGTTCAGGCTTCCCCCCCTCCTAGACACGACACATTATCATCCCATCCAGAAATCGAGGAGTAGTTTCGATCCAAATAATTACCAGATTATCATGGTGGGCCACACATTCTCCAAGCTTTACACTATAGTCTTACACCAATGGTTGTCTAAGGAGTTGTAGAAGCATCATCTCAGGGCTAGGGGGGAAGTTGGTTTCCACCCAGAGTACCAGACTTCGAGACATTATTCAGGAGGCATGTTATCGCTCTTTGAAGGTTTACACTTATTTTGTATACTTTTGGAAAGTGTTCGACACAGTTTTGAGAGATGCATTATTCTAGAGCTCTGCAACATTGGCATATTTGAGATCCTTCTAGTAGCCACCATGAGGTTGTATGAGTTAGTTTAAGGACACCTCAGGATGACACATGGCCTTTCCTATTTCATTCAGAGTACCATCGAGGTGAAACATGGGTGCCCCCTCTTGTCGACGCTCTTCGGGAAACATATTGATGAGTTGGACTCCTTCCTCCATGAGCATATCCACGAGGGGAATGGTTGTATTCTACATCAGGTGTTGATCTCCCTACTCTTATTCGCTAACAACTTGGTCTTGTTAGCCTCCACTCCTAAGAGCCTGCAAAGACAGATCAAAGCATTGGCCATATTTTGTGACCTTCGACAACTGATGGTCAACCTCGGTAAAACCAAGGTTATGATCTTCAACGCATCGAAGAGCTCTCTTACAAGATTACATTTCTACTACCAGGGAGCATAGATTGAGATCACCACAACTTACACTTATCTAGGAGTACAGATCATGGGGCCCTGTTTTGGTATGCGACAGGCCCTTCAGCCTCGACTCAATAAAGGGCATGGTTCCATGGCCCTCATTGAGAGATGGTGCTTCCTAGGTCAGTTTCAAGACATCTCATCCAAAATCTACCTCATGGGAGCAATTATCAGACCCACAGTTCTCTATGGGGGCAAGTTTGTTGCAAACAAACTAGGTCAGGTTGGAGAGGGTCCAGACCCTACTTCTCAGGCATATCATCTACTACAAGCGAACAGTTCCACAACCCATTATTCAAGGAGAGTTCGGTGTCCACCCATTCCTCCTCGAGGTCATCTTCTAATTGGTCTCTTTCCTTTGTAGGATCAGATCTTTCAGAGACTCTACCAATGGGAGAGAGTGGTACCCCTACCTCGCTCTTTTCTCCTCAGAGACTCTTGCTTCGAACATCCCCTCGGGTTGTACATGTGGCTGGTTCTCAAAGGTGTCTCAACTTCTACAATTGATTACTATCTCTCTAGAGCGCCTACCCCCATTCAATTTCTCCCTTGGTGCACTACGCCATCTCTCGTCGATTAGACAGATACTAAATCAAGCTATCAGAGAGGACATCTACATGTTGTACACGCAGGTCACTTGGACCTCACCTCCGATGAGCCTGGGCTCGAAGATGTCCTTCTATCAAGATCATTTTTTAGAGCTGCAGCATGGCATCATCATCCACCCCCTTTATACATGCATGCATTAGAAGCACTCACTTCAGGATAGTTACTGGTTGGATCTCATAGACTCCGGATAGAGATAGACCACCATATACCATGGTCAAATAGGATCTTCTAGATGTGCCACTTACAAGAGCCAAAGACAGAGATGCACCTCATCTTTAGGTGCCCCGTATATTATGAGATCAGAGGACGTTGTCATTTCCGCTTTAAGGACTTGGGGGGTTCTCTCTACTTTCTTTTAGTACCAAGACCAGAGATGCCTAGCCCTCTTCATCAGGGAGATTTTCAACCACAGATCTCAGTTCTTGCACGCTACTCCCCGCCTTGGATGACCAAGACAATCACCTCATACTTTCATGTTGATCCATTAGATCAAAACAAGAAGCGGTGACCAGAGTCCCAGAGTGCACCAGACAGTAGATTGGTGAGACCTCATGTCTCTCCTCAACCTCCCCCTCGAGGATTTAGATCATTATCATCTAGCTCGGTTAGGAGGTACCAAACTTCACATCAATCCATGCATCCTCAAAGAGCTAGAGGGATTAGCTCCAAACAGACCCAGAGTAGGACACCTCTCGCTCGTCAAACTACCTCCCAGATTCATATGAGCTGCCAGAGATATATCCAAAGTTTCTTTCTTTCGACCTTGGATGCTAGGAGTATACCCTGCTCCTACATCCCCCCCAGGATCATACAGTCGAACCCCAATAGTTCTTGAGGACTCTAACAGGGAGCCAGGGCCTTGTTCGCCCCCCCTCGCCCTTGGCCATCAGACCAAGGAGACCTTGACAACCTCATCGAGAGACCTCTCTCTCGCTCTCTCTCTCTTTCTCGATGGACTTTTGAGCTAGACATACTCACTGTTGATTTTCCTGCAAACCCGGCACCCAACTAATAATCAAAATAAACTCGCTTTATTAATTATTAGCATGACTAAGTTATCAACGAAACATTAGCGGAAGCATAAAACTGAAACCATAACATGTTGCACAAGAGATAACGAAACATTAGCAGAAGCATAAAACATAAACCATAACACATTGCACAATAGATTTCGGGTAAACAACCCTTGAAAAAAAACCTCACAGGAAAACCAAATCTATAATGATTTTATTGCTATAAAATCAGGGTTCCCTTCTTGGGATAATGGCTCTTCAGAGGATTATAGTTCAGCTATAGCCTGGCCCACCTAGTTGTTATCTCCCTCACTGCCCCTTTGCACCTTTCCTCAACCTTGCCAAGTCACACTTGGATGAATTCTCTTCACCCACTCAATGAGATCCTCTCACTCTCTACTCAGTATGTGTCTAACACCCTCACACTCTCTATGAGTCTCACATTGTGTATGTGACTCTCTCACCTCCTCACACAATGTGTCTCACCCGCTCACTTAGGCTGTCTTTTATTACATTGAATTGGCCCTAAATCCAAAACCCTAGATCTCCTAAAGTGATCAAGGGTTGAGATCTAATCTCACGTTCACATTAGATTTGACGGCTAGGACTTAATCAACTCTCACTTAAGTTACTAATGCCAAATAACTTAGGCATTTAACCTAATTAATTAAAAGAACATCCACTTTAATTAACGACTCATAAAGTGAACTTCCTAAAGTTTACTGAGGTTACAAGGACAACTTCCACATGCTAGACATTGAGCCTATGTGGAAGTACATGTATGATGCTAATACATCAACACTCTCTCTTAGTGAGGAAGGTACTTCTCCCACCTTGGCTCTGTCTTCACTACTAGATCTGCTATCGTGTCTGCTCTCCAATTCTCCTGATTGGCTGCTCCCTCTAACACGAAATTTATCCCAATCATCTTGCTAGGACTTGGCTACGAAGACTTTCTCCCTATGCTCCTAGAAGTCTCATGCTTCTGAGCATCCTACATGGTCATCTCATACCATGACTTCTTCTGGACAGACTTGGAAGGTTGATCCTTCCCACTTGAACCTTAAGGATGACTCCCTCTGAGTTGCCCAACCTTCAGAGCTACCTGGTCCTCGTTCCTTGTCACTTTGGTGCTTGCCATTACTCACAAGCAACTCACCAAAAATTTTGATGCCCAAATCCCTGCCCGAGATCCGTTGCCCGCTGCACGAGCTTGCTACCCGAACCCATTGTCCGTTGCCTGGTCATGTTGCCCGAAGCTACCAGGGTCTGCCCGCAGCCTCCTGCTACTACCCAAGTTCTTTTCTAAGCTTCCTAGAGCCTATCTAGGCGTCGCCTGGCTATCTCAGTCTGCTACCCAGGCTGCCTACCCGTAACCAGGGGCTTTTGCTCGCTACACGGAAGCTTTCTAGGTCGTCTCATTGGTCGACGATCCTACGACTCCTCTCTAAGTGCTTACGGCCTGCCTCCCAGGCAGTCCGCACCCAATCTATCGACGACTTGGATGGCGGTTGCCTATCCCCCACGCAGCTCCCAACCACCTCTACAGATTTCTTCACTTCTCAGTCATCTCTTTGCTTGTTGCGCAGACTTTTCAGCTTCTGGTTATTGGCTCCTCATGCCACTTGCCATAATTTTCTGGCGGTTGCTCCTCAGTCGTCGTCTCTGCCCCTACTGACGTTGTCACCAACACTCGTCGCCCTTCGTCTTGCCTGCTATGCCCAGCTCGCTCGACCTCTCCTCTTTGTCATCGACCCTTTGTTCTTCGTTGTTGGCTCTTATCCACCTGTGCAGTACCCGTAATTGTCCTCTTCGAGTTGTCTCATGTGGATCATTGCCTCAAACAATCCATGACCTGATCCCTCAACTATTATCAACTGCTCCCTTTACCTTCACCCACCCGTCTATCCTCTTCTGTGCAGATTTGCTGACTCGCAACCTGATTGTCGCCTGCTCTGCAAACTCCTTTGTCTGATCTACAGTGGATCTTTCTCAACACACATCTAATCCTCTATGCAACTTACTCGAGTCATGTCCGCTTCAACCGTCATGGGATCCTCCGTCAGTTTACATGGCCCAGCTCCACGTGGCCTTTACTCACAACTTAACCCGATCTATCTCAGATATGTCGACGACTGAATCTTCAACGCAGTTGATTCATATGTCGTACGAAACATACAGCAGTTGTACGGTATGGTTGCTCTTTTTATTATTTTTCTAAGCCCTGCAGCTACACACCTAAGGAAAAAAAAATTCCCACGAATCTGTATAAAATTTCCTCTCAACAAATCTAGTCTCTGTGAAATCTAGTTTCTCATTTCATAGTCTCGGGGTTGATACCATGTTGATTTTCCTGCAAACCCAACACCCAACTAATAATCCAAATAAACTTGCTTTATTAATTGTTAGCACAGCTAGGTTATCAACGAAACATTAGCAATAACATAAAACAGAAACCATAACACATTGCATAATAGATTTCAGGTAAACAACCCTTGGAAAAAAACTTGCGAGAAAACCAGATCTGTGATGATTTTATTGCTATAAAATCAGGGCTCCCTTACTGGGATAATGGCCCTTCAGAGGATTACAATGCAACTATAACCTAGCCCACCTGGCTTCTATCTCCCTCACTGCCCCTTTGCACCTTTCTTTAGCCCTACCCACTCACACTTGGATGAATTTGTTTCACCCACTCAATGAGATCTCCTCACTCTCTACTCAATGTGTGTCTCACACCCTCACACTCTCTGAGTCCCTCATTGTGTATGCGACTCTCTCACCTCCTCACACAATGTGTCTCATCCTCTCACTTACACTGCATTTTATTACATTAACCCTAAATCCAAAAACCTAGATCTCCTAAAGTGATCAACGGTTGAGATCTAATCTCATGTTCACTTTAGATCTAATAGGTAGGACTTAATCAACTCTCACATAAGTTACTAATGTCAAATAACTTAGGCATTTAACTTAATTAATTAAAAGGACATTCACTTTAATTAATGACTCATAAAGTGAACTTCCTAAAGTTTATTGAAAGGTTACAAGGCCGACTTCCACATGCTAGACACCGAGCCTATGTGGAAGTACATATCCGATGCTAATACATCAACACTCGCTTATATTTTGGATCACCATACTTCAGTCACAGTTATATACATTTTGAGGCTGCACTACTTTAGGTTTATTTCTTTACTTTATGTTATTCTCAGCATTATCTAGGAGTAGCGCTTGCACTCCCACATTGTACTCGCACTTGTTGTAATCCTCAGTGCCATTGACCTACTTTTGTGGTCATTTGTTGGACATTAATAAAATTATCTTATCTTATCTGTAGGATCATTTCAAAATCAGTTTTGCCCAAAACCAGTCACACTCAGCCGAGTCTGATAACATTGGTCGATATACTTACACGCTGCGCATACACATCTAGATGTTTCCTTCATTGAAATCAACATATTTTGTTACTTTTAACTATATATCTCACTAATAATAATGACGTGGAGTGAAAAGGCTAAGCCTTGCTGCAGCCCAATGTACCTATGATTCTTTTGCAAGTAGCAAGGACTATAAATACCCTACTGATGATATAAGATGCTAAAAAATGACAAGTGTGCAGTCTGTTAAGAACAAAACATGCCTAAGTTTCCATCTAAAATTCTTGTAATTCTTAATATCCCAGTATTTTTCCATCTCCAAGAGATCCTGGAATATGGCATGGCTGATAAAACCAGTATAGTAAACCAGAAAATTTTCGCCTGTTCCTCGCACAGATGATGCCAAGTCTCGACAAATACTTAATAAGAAATTCTCTGATCTGTAGGATCATTTCAAAAACCAGAAATAATATTATAGTTCACAAGGGAGAAGCAAATGCACAGGCTTGTAAAGCATTATTTTAAGCAATACCAATTACAAAACTGCTGCATAACACACATGTTGAAACTTCAAAATTTAAATCCGACATGGATCGGTACATCCATTAATTTGAGTTCACCGACAAGCCACAAATGTCAAAGTGACATACTTTCATGGCAGCTAAACTACAGATTTCCTTTGCTGCTACAATACATAAACATTTTGGCATCCCAGTGAAGCAGAAGAAATATTTAATAAGGTTTGAATTGTTTCACCGAATATTCACTAATTATACAGATCTCCAATGTGAATGCAGATGTAGACTGCATTTCATCATAAGTATTTAATGAGCATGACATCTGACATTGATAAAATGCTCTCAACATTTGATAAGTAGAAATATAATTTCTCATTTTCCATTTACAAAGAGAATCAATAAATTCATTCAACTCTGCTAGTCAAATTGTTGTCGTAGTTGCATCTCAGTTTCACTCTTCCACGAGGCATGACTTGACTGGCCTTTCAGGCGCTTGGATTTTTCCTTGTCTTTGATTGTTGAGCCTTTTTTCTTTTCGTTTTCATGGTTAGGATTCCCAGGAGGTCGATCACCACAAACTGGGCAAACTAGACCTTCCCGTGCATTTGAGTAGGTCTTTGGCACCCCACATTGAAGACACATTCTGTATTCCCAAAAAATTACAGGTTAATCATAATTTATTACTAGTTGGTTTATCTGCTTTGAAATGAACTACAAATAAAATTTAAAAAACTGACCTCAGTAGCTTTGCAGCATCTTCTGGAGGTGGCATTGCTGCACTGGGAGTTTTCCTGACATTATCAAGAGTTGGTGATGGAACATTCTTGGGTGGTGGCATTGCTGTAGCAGGACTTCGTGCTATAGTTCCTGCAACATCACTTCGTACCCGTTCATGAACCCCTACCAATTGTGCTTTAGCCTCCAAAACAATACCTGTACAAACCAGAAAGGTCTTAGTCCCTAGACACTTCTCTCTTCACTCAGAGAACTTTCACTTTTCCACTCATCATGAGATCCAGTTTGTTGCAATAAGCTCATCTAAATAATTGTGGTAGTCTAACAGTGTGTCCTCCTAAAATATGATTTTCCTCTGTAAAAAAGTAATGTGTTTTATACAGTCGATAGGCAATATACGATGCATGAAATTACATGAGACATCAACTTTTCTGTCTACGTGACCTGGTTTCAAGAACATCTCAAGAAAACAGGCCAATATCATGCAATAGAATCCCCGTATGATCAAGCAGGAAATACTAATATTATGAAACAATTCCTAATTAGGCCGTGGATGCATCTTGTAGAACCAACTCCTTGAGTTCTCAGAACCTTTTCTCCAGTCCCCTGGCTTTTTATGTAAGGGAAAAAGAACAGATGCACTGTCAATGCATTTGTCTGAACTTGAAACAAGAGAGGAAACAATTGATATAAAGGAAAATATCTACAAATGACTCAAAAAGAGATATTGAAGTAATTTGCCCCCATCAAAGATTTTGCAAGAGTATCATACATGTCACGGGTGGCACCCACAATTTTTGTATTTTTCTTGCATTGTAATATTCTTGACATAAATTTCGACTTACTTTCCAACTGAGTGTGTTACATAAACAAATTCTTGCATTGGCCTTAGATGAGTTTTAAATGGGTTTTATTATATGATGTTTCTATTCCAGACTGTTAGCAAAATAATATACAATTATGGATGATCGGACTTGGTATGGTCAACTATAGGATTTTTAACGACAATGGAGCTACCATACAAGTTGCTTGCCAATATCAAGAAAGTTAGAGGCTAGAAATGTATAATTCAAATTTCGGACATGCTAGTAGGAAATTTTGCAAGCACAACTTCAATTGAAGATGTTAAAATATAATTATGAGAATTTATTGTGATTGTTTCATAGCAAAGCCAACGTTAAAATGTTTTAAGCAATAAATAGGGATATAATAGCGTACATTCTAACATAAATTGCAATAAGAAGAAAAGTAGAAAGACATGTCATTGACGTTTCTGAGAAAAGCACTCAATTGCAAGATAGGATAATGCAAAGAGAAAACTAAAGATCTTGATGGCACAGAAAGACGAATTGTTTCTATCAACTGTTCTAACAATAATATTAAAATAAAATGATTCAGTTTTCCCCCTGAACCGAGCACAAATATCACAATTTGCTGATATTCAAGTGGGATTTTTTCTTTTTAACAAAATTTGCAACTTCATGAGTGACCCAAAACAAAGAGGCCATATTTGGGGACTATGCAAAGGCCACGAGTTTGTGAAGTTATATTATGGGAAAAAATTATCCCATAATAGCAAAATCAAGGGCAAATGGTTCAATTCAATAAGAATAAACAACAACATGATTAACAATTGTGTGCATGAGTAAAACAGGGAGATAAATAAATAACACTGTTAGCATTTAGGCATAGATAATGATAGAAATTTGAGTCGTGATTAATATGTAAATTCACGATTTTGGTGATGAGACTTAGTCTAATGAACATGTGGTGTACTTTTCTATTTTGTACTTTATCCTTATCTCTTTTGGGTGATTTAGTCTAAATTGATTACTCACCCACTTTATTGTATTTATTGGAAACTCGGTCAACTTTGATCAATCTCCCCACAATTTTGTACTCTATATATAGTAATACAAATGAATGTACAGCATGTGTACAATTTCGGCAATCCTTTTCTCATACTCACATACTTGTTTCCTTATTATTTCTAGTGTGAGTATTGTCTTGCATTGTTGGTATTGTGCTCATATTAATTGGTATCATAGCCTTGAGATTACGGCTTCTCAAGAGCTTCACCATTCCAGTCTCCTTGGAGATTTTCTTCCTACCCAGAATCTTTATTCACTCTCCAAGATGTGGGACTATTTCCATAAGACGAAATCAATCCCCCAAGGGGCCAAAGAGCTCCGAAATTTTCATTAGCAGTTGTGCATAGACAAGGATAGAAATTTGAGTGGTAATTAATATGTAAATTTACAATCGCAGTGATGAGACTTAATCTAGTGAGCAGATGTTGTACTTTTCTATTTTGTACTTTATCCTTGTCTCTTTTGGGTGATTTAGTCTAAATTGATCACCCACCCACTTTATTGTATTTATTGGAAACTCGGTCAACTTTATTCCCTCTCCCCACAATTTTGTACTCTATATATAGTAATACAAATGAGTGTACAGCATGTGTACAATTTCGGCAATCCTCTTCTCATACTCACATACTTGTGTCCTTATTATTTCTAGTGTGAGTATTGTCTTGCATTATTAGTATTGTGCTCATATTAATTGGTATCATAGCCTTAAGATTACGGCTTCTCAAGAGCTCTACCCTTCCAGTCTCCTTGGGTATTTTCTTTCTACCCAGAATCTTTATTCACTCTCCAGGAAGTGGGACTATCGCCATAAGACGAAATTACTCCCCAAGGGGGAAAAGAGCTCCTCAATTTTCATTAGCGTTTGTGCATAGACAATGATAGAAATTTGAGTGGTAATTAATATGTAAATTTACAATCGCAGTGATGAGACTTAGTCTGGTCAGCATGTGTTGTACTTTTCTATTTTGCACTTTATCTTTATCTCTTTTGGGTGATTTACTCTAAATTGATTACCCACCCACTTTTATGTATTTATTGGAAACTTGGTCAACTTTGATCCCTCACCACAATTTTGTACTCTATATATAGTAATACAAATGAGTGTACAGCATGTGTACAGTTTCGGCAATCCTCTTCTCATTCTTACTTGTTTCCTTATTATTTCTGATGTGAGTATTGTTGGTATCATGCTCATATTAATTGGTGTGGGAATTTCATGCACTCAGCAATTAATGTGAAACTGAAATTTCACCTTCTTTTTAGAAGGTTTCCCGGATCTTAGCCCTAAAATTTTCAGCCTTTAGAACTGCTGTAAATTAAAGTATAAAATACCAGTGGAAAGATCATAATAATTCACTTCAAACAGCCCCAAATTTCCTGGCACTTCAACGAGAAAAGATACCAAACAAAGAGATAAGTTTCAGCCCCTTCTAAGGCAACTTATCAGCTAACAATCAGATCTGAAAATGCACTTTAACAGTAGTAATTACAGCAGTAAAATCAGCCCCTTATATTCTTCCTTAGATGTCAAATCACTGAACAATTTGCCCTTTTACTTGTGTCCAATCCGCAAGACGTAAACAGTTGTAAATAGCAAAGCATAAAGAACATATATAGCTGAAATTTAAATCTGAAAATGACAAAATGTGGACAGCTGGAAATCTCATATATAAACTCAAGATGAAGTACAAGTACATATCATAGCCTTCTCTCAAGGCTAGTACAAAAACTCCAACTATCCAAAAAGCCCTAGCTAAGGTAAATCATCAAACCCTAGCTCGACCAAGAAGATCCAAGTGAAAGAATCTCTCCAACACAACCCCCAAGGCAAAACATCCTCTTTTCTTCTACACAAATCCACCCAAGGGTTTTATTTCAAAACCCAAATCTCCAAGGGATAAAATCCAACCCTACAACTCCAAGAAACTCCAAGAAGACCAAGAAACCCTAGCGCCTCTAGAGAGAGAGAGAATACTAGTACAAGTGAAGACTTCAGAGAGAATACTAATACAAGTGAAGACTTCGGAGAGAGAGAGAGAGAGAGAGAATACTAGTACAAGCGAAGACTTCAAAGAGAGAGAGAGAGGAAGTGTGCACTCTCTTCTCTTAGTCACATCTAGTGTTGCACGAAGCGGGAGCGTGGGAAGCGTCATTTTTTCTAAAAATCCTTGAAAGAGAAGCGTCCCGGAAGCATCTGTTATATATATATATTGCATTTATATTCAAAAAACATGTAGAAAGACAAATTAGTTGCAGAATATATGAAAACATGCATATTTGTACATCAATATAGATAGAAATGGCATCCAGATTCCATACTACATAGTTCATCAATGATTAATCATTCGAGCATCAACCATCTAGATTCTCGATTCTAGCCAATCTTGGTAGTGGTTGACTTGAGTCCATCTAGCCAATCATGAGTCCATCCTCCTCCTCCTCCTCCTCCTCCCCTATATCCAATGCAATCCGTGCATTTTTTGATGTGGAGGATGACCCCTCAAGAGGATCACTATCATCAAAAGTGATCGACTCTAGCACTAGTTCATTCAGATCCAAGTTGGCTAATGCCAACTCAACATTGTTGTTCAAACCCATATCATCAAGAAACACATCCCACATCTTTGTATTTCCCTTCAACCACTCTTCTCTCTGCCTGTAATATGTATATAAGATGGAGGTTGGTGTGCACATACACCACTCAGTCACCTGACACGACGACAAAGAGAAGAGTTCAACAGAAGAGTTTATACTTGAGTGAAGGGTACATTT
>ML779400.1:121037-135444 GCA_009831015.1 Picea engelmannii
ATCCCATTTGCCTGACCATTTTTCCAAATGGCCACCACCCGCACCCAAGAACTCAATGCATTGGTTGCTAACAACCTCCAGAACAAGGACATCAAGAATCTCAATGCCAACATTAGCTCGCTCAATTCCTCTGTTCAAATCCTCGAGGACCAATGTGCCCATGTCAAAGACATCAAAGCCACACTTGACCAATTGATGGGCAGTTCCCAGAACCCTTCCTCTTCTAAACAACCATCCTATCAAGAAGACCATGACTCTTTCCATTACCAAGGTCCTCATTCTACCCACTTTCTTTGAGACTTCCGCCTTCCCAGAATTGAGGTGAACAAATTTGATGGCTCGGATCCCACAAGCTGGGTCACTCAAATGGAACATCATTTCTCTTTGCATGGCATTACTGATGATTTAGCCAAGCTCCGTTATGGTATCCTACATATGGATCTGGAATGTTGGCAATGGTGGCAATGGCATAAAAAGGCACGCCAAGGGTATGTTGCTTGGACACAGTTTGTTGCAGAGCTTTATGACCGCTTTGACTCTGATACCCACCACTTAGCCCATTTGACCAAGTTGAAGCAGTCTAGGACAGTGGAAGACTTTATCACAGCATTTGACCACTTGGCTTTCAAAACGGAGGGCATGTCAGATGCTTTCTTCAGGGAATGCCTTATCAGTGACCTAAAAGATGAAATATATGCCCATGTTCTCATGGCACGTCCCCAGACTTGGTTGGAAGCTACTCAACGAGCCAAGGAAGCACAACAGATTGTCTCCTCCCAGATCCGCAAACCATCCTTTCCCCCTCACCCTAAACCCACAAATTTCGTCCCTCCTGCAACTCCCCTCAAGATCCAAAAATTAACTAGGGCCAAAATGGTTGAACGCCAACTCAAGGGCCTTTGTTATAATTGTGAAGACAAATATTTTCTAGGGCACAAGTGTAAGGAACAGAATCTTTTTATGGCCATGACTAAGGATGTTTCTAAAGAAGAGGTTGTTGTTTCACCTGTGGATGAGCTACCACCACCATCTGATCTGACCCCACCCTCTGATCCACCAGAAGTTGAACCAGTGATTTCACTTAATGCCCTCATTGGCTTCTCTGATTCCCAGACCCTCAAATTAATTGGTTACATTAAAAATCGATAAGTCATCATCCTTGTGGACAGTGGTAGCACCCATAATTTTATTCATCATCGCATTACCCAATAAGTCAATTGTTACATCTGTATCATCAATAATTTTCAAATCATGATTGCTAATGTTGGTTCCATGAAATGTGGGGGACATTGTGAAAATGTGCAGTTCTAGATTGGTCGATATCATCTGAAATCCCATATGTTTGCTATAGACATGGGTGGTTGTGACATTGTTCTTGGTGCAAATTGTTACACATGACTCGTCCCCATTCTCATGGATTTTAAGGACTTAACCATGCAATTCCAACAGGAGGGACAACAGTATAAGTTCCAAGGCATCACAGCAAGCTCCCCTAAGCTCATCAATTCCCATCGCATGGAAAAGCTCCTCAAAAAGGGTCATTCTGGCATTATTGCCCAACTCCACTCCATTTAAGCTGTTGAGACACCCTCTGTGCATCCCCACCTCCAATCTATCCTCTCCCGCCACCAAGTTGTTTTTCCACTCCCAAAGAACTTCCCCCTTCCCGTGGAGTCCATGATCATTCCATCCCTCTCATACCAGGTAATCTTCCTCCCAATGTTCGCCCTTATCGTCATCCCTTTGCCCAAAAGAATGAAACTGAAAAAATTGTTCATGAATTGCTAGAAGTGGGTGTTATCCATCCTAGTACCAACCCCTATTCTTCCCATGTGGTCATGGTACTCAAGAAAGAAGGTACTTGGCGCATGTGTCCTAATTTCCACGCCCTCAACAAACTCACAATCAAAGACAAATTCTCCATTCATGTCATTGATGACCTCTTGGATGAATTGAGTGGTGCTCAGTACTTCACTAAACTTGATCTACATTCTGGCTACCACCAAATCCATATGAAAGAAGAAGACATTCCCAAGACTGCATTTCAAACTCATGAGGGTCACTATGAGTTCTTGGTAATTCCCTTTGGCCTGTGTAATGTTCCTTCCACTTTCCAAAGTCCTATGAATCATGTCTTCCGTCCTTTTCTCCGTCATTTTGTCTTAGTTTTCTTTGATGATATTCTCATCTATAGTAAAACTTGGACATCCCATCTCACCCATGTGGATCAATTTCTCCATCTACTCTCTAAGCACCAACTTTTCCTCAAACAATCTAAATGTGCATTTGGAGCCTCAGAAGTGGACTACCTGGGTCATATTGTCGGCAAGGATGGTGTACGGGTGGATCCTAAAAAAATTGAAGCGTGCAGAATTGGCCTCGCCCTAAAACTCTTAAGAGCTTGTGTGGTTTTCTAGGTTTAACGGGCTATTATCGAAAGTTTGTTCGGAATTATGGCAAAACTACAGCTCCTCTCACAGCTCTCATTAAAAAGAATGCTTTCACTTGGACTCCAGTTGTTGATCACTCCTTCCAAGCCTTGAAAAATGTTATCTGCTCGACCCCTATCCTAGCACTTCCAGACTTCACAAAGACTTTTGTACTGGAATGTGATGCTTCAGGGAAAGGAATTGGGGTTGTCCTCATGCACGATGGCAAGCCTTTGGCCTTCACTAGCAAACAACTTTCCGAGAAACATTTGGGCCAATCCATTTATGAAAAGGAAATGTTAGCTATTATGCATGATGTGGATCTCTGGCGTCCTTATTTATTGGGACAACACTTCCAAATTAAAACTGATCATCAGAGTCTTAAATATTTTCTGGAACAAAGAATTTAATCACCGAAGCAACAAAAATGGGTGACCAAGCTATTTGGCTATGATTATGAGATCATTTACAAGAAGGGAAAGGACAATGTAGTTGTGGACACTCTTTCCCGGAAGTATGAAGAAGATGGGTTCCTTGTCCCTCTCCTTCATTGTACCAGATTGGCTCCAAGTTGTTCATTAGGAATGGCTGCAAGACCCCAAAATTTCTAGCATGATCTACCAATTGCAACACAATTCTGCAGCTTGTCAAGGGTACTCTTGGCACAATGAAGAGCTTCGCTACAAAGGCCATTTGTATTAAAGCAAACAATCGCAACTTAAATCCACGGTGCTTTTTGAACTTCATGCTTCCCCCACAGCTGGGCATTCAGGGTTTACCAAAACCTATGAACGGTTCAAACGTTTTTTTTTTCTGGGATGGTATGAAACAGGACGTCCACACCTTTGTGGCTAAATGTGAGGTCTGTCAACGCAACAAGGGAGAAACAATCAAAGCTCCAGGCACACTCCAACCGCTTCTGATCCCCCCTGCTATTTGGCGAGATATTTCTATGGATTTCATTGTTGGTCTACCTAAATCGGGCAATAAATCAGTCATCATGGTGGTCATCGATCGTCTTTCCAAATATGCTCATTTGTGTGCTCTTCAACACCCATTCACAGCATCCACAGGGGCTCAAATATTCATGGATAATATCTTCAAGCTTCATGGCATGCCTCATTCTATTGTCTCTGACAGAGATCCCACTTTCACCCGCAATTTTTGGCAGGAATTGTTCAAGCTACAAGGCACCCAATTGCATCTCAACGCCGCCTATCACCCACAAATAGATGACCAGACTGGAATTGTCAACAAGTGTTTGGAAAAATATTTGAGGTGTTTTGCATCTGAGAGGCAAAATCGATGGGCTTAGTGGTTACCCCTAGCTGAATGATGGTACAACACATCTTACCATATAGCTATTCGCATGACTCCTTTTGAAACGGTATATGGCCAAAATCCACAGTCAGTTCTCTCATACAAGTCAGGGGTTTCGAAGGTTCAGAAGGTTGACAAAAATCTTATAGTCTGGGAGACTATTCTTCGTGCCCTCAAAGACAATTTGGCCATGCCTCAAAATCGCATGAAGCAACAAGCAGATCAAGGTCGTTCTGAACATCAATTTGTTGAAGGGGACCAGGTGTTTCTTCGACTACAACCTTATAAGCAAACTTCACTCAAAGCTAAACATTGTCAGAAACTTGCTCCCAAATTTTATGGTCCTTATATCATGCTCAAGCGAGAGGGATCAGTGGCCTATCAGTTAGCTCTACCCAATCACTCGAAGCTCCATCATGTTTTTCATGTCTCTTGCTTAAAGAAGGTGATTGGAACTAAGTGTCAAACTCGAACCAGACTCCCTGAGTTGGATGAAGAAGGTTCCAACTAGTTGCAGCCACAAGCAGTCTTGGACCAGAGAGAGCATCGTCTCCGTCAGCGCACCATCAAGGAAGTGTTATTCCAATGGAAAGCTACAAATCCAGAAGACACCACCTAGAAGTCGGCCACCATTCTACAACAATTTCCTCATCTCAAGCCTTGAGGACAAGGTTGTTCTTCAAGGGGGAGGGCATGTTAGGGACCTAACCTCCCTAACCCCTCACGTGGGTAGAATAATATATTTCCATGTAATAAAGACCAATATTAATAAGGCCTCGCAATAAAAAATAATAAGTCAAATGTAAGAAGACCTAATAGAAGCATTTGCTTCTAGAAAAATATTCCTCTAGACGGTTCTTTTGGATAGATAGATTTAGTATAAATAGGAGAAGAGGGTATGAGAAGATTTGTCTTGAGAATTATTGTAATAGAGCACTACTTTGTTGGAGGTTACCCCCTCGAAGAGGCAAGTGAACATTGTTTCCTATCAATAAAGGTATTATTTTGGTGTTGTGGTTTCATCTATTGTGTTGTTTCGTTGTTATTCTCTGCAATATTTATGTTTTTAGCTATTATAATAGATTTGGTACCTTACAAAATTCCATTGCTCTAAACCTCCATGAGGTGAAGGAAGCAAGGGCGCAGAGGATAATCTTGGATGGGGTAAAAGACCACCTGATCCCACATTTGGCTGAGAAAAAGGCAGCCAAGGAGATGTGCGATGCACTGACAAACTTGTACGAGAACAAGAACGAGATCAGGAAGATGGCCCTAAGGGACAAGCTCCACGGCACTAGGATGGCCAAGGGAGAGAGTGTGGCCTCCTATCTCACCCAGATCAGGAAGGTGAAGAATGAGATGGGCGTTGTTGGTGAGACTGTTCCAAACTCAAAGTTGGTGCGCGTAGCCCTGAAGGGTTTCACCAAAGAGTGCGATGTGTTCGTGAAGTGCGTGGTGGGCAGAGAGAACTTACCCTCTTGGGAGAGGTTGTTGAATGATTTTACTCAAGAGGAGATCCGAGACAGATCTCAGAGTAGAGATCAGGAGAAGGTGGAGGGTGGTGTAGACGAGGAGAATGTTGCTCTTGTGGGAAAGAGCAAAGGCAAGAAGAAGGACATGAGCAAAGTGAAATGCTTTGCATGTCATAAGACTGGCCACTACGCTAGTCAATGTCCGAACAAGAAGAAGAGCAAGAAGGATCCAGAGGTATCAACATCAGCTGAGGTTGATGAGTTTGTTGAGAAGTTTGAGAAAGAATTTTCTCTAATGACTTGTCATTCAAGCAGTGTTTGTCTAGTGTGTGAGGAAATTGAAGCTTGGTTTGTGGGTAGTGGTGCATCTCGACATATGATGGGAATGAGGTCGGTGTTCCTTAATTTTTCAGAGATAGACTCAAGATGCTATGTGGGTTGTGGGGCTAGCACCAAACATGTAGTGAAAGGGGTTGGATGTGTGAGATTCCAGCTAGAGTCAAAAGGATTTATGGAGCTGACTGAGGTGTTGTTTGCTCCAGAGCTGCATGTTATCCCCGATTTCTAGGGATAACTAGGAGATCATGTCTCGAGGCCCACAGGTCCTAGACATGGAGTACCGAGAGCAGGATTGACCCGAGCATGGCCCTGGAGGGCCCATGTTTCTTCTTCGCTAGATTTGTCCTGTCAGCAGCAGCAGCTTCCATCACCATCGGCTTGGACTTGCATCAGAGAAGAAACTCACTCTCTTGTGAGAGATCAACTTTTAGTCTTTTGCTTGGTATCTTTGGTCTTGGAAGTGAGGCGCAACTCTTATTGGAGGATTCTTCTTGGCATTTATGATGTTTCTCTCATGGAAGGTTTACAACTAGGGTTTGATTAAGCATTCTTCATGATTTGTAAGTAAATTTTTCATGCAAAACTTCTTAAATGAATGGTTGTAGGCTTAATTTCTTACATTTGCTATATCATTGCTATTATATTGCTAAATCTTGAAACCCTAGGTAGCAAGCACACTAGTAGGTCATTGCTATATGTCCCTATGCTTGATAAACTTGTTTTAGCCATTGATAAAGAAAGATATAGCCTAGCCGTTGCTACACTTATCTCTCTTTTTTTGAGTTAGCATCAAAGTATAAGTTGAATAGAGGAAACGTCCTAGGCCTAGTTAATTCTACACCTAGGGTTTTAACCTTTTAGGGTTTGAAAAGCCTTGCTCCTGCAACACTTTTCTCCCTTAGATTTGTATTTTGAAGCTAGCCGTTTTGCCAAGAGTATTTAGAGAAAGAGGAAGGAGCATGAGGCCTTGCTTAAGCAACACCGGAATGAGCCTCCTTCCCTTAGGGTTTTGATTCTAGGGCCCTGCCATTGCAGCACCATAGAACCTAACCCTCTAGTCTTTAAATTTTTCCTCCTGAGATTTTGCCCTTGCTTTTGACTCCATATTACCCTAAGGCATTGGTTTTCTTTCCAACGTTGAGCTTGTTGTGCAAATTCACCTTTCAAACTTTCAAATTTTAAAACCCTAACTAACCCTAACGCACTAACTAGGGCTGACGTCATACCTGACGCAGCAAGCCCTCTAACTCTGCAATTAATGATGACGTCATGCCTTATTTGAACTATTGTTGATAGGAAATACTGTTGGCTTGGTCATCTTGTGATAGACATTGATGAATTGGTAATTTTCATTGGCTAATTAGCAAAATGTTGACCTTCTTTGTCTATTATATTGCTTAGTCATACTAACCCTAAAAGAAGTTGACGTCATCCCTAGGATATCGACGCAGCGATCTATTGTATGTGAGCAATTAATGATATTTAATGCATTGATTTAATTCAAGGATTGATCATTTTTATTAGATGCTATATCATTCTGGTGTTTATTGACAAGTAACATTATATTGCCATTGTCATTATTGCAAACATTGACTTCGTCAATATTTACTGTTGTATATGCTCACATACATTAAATTTTGATAGTCGTTGATTTATGAAGTATTAACCATTATTGCATGTACTAGTTTCATTGTTGTCTTGTCTCGCAAGCAGGTGCATTTTTTGTGGTTATTCTTTATCTGACTATCTTCTGGGCGATAATCTGTGAAGGGGAAACTAGCCTTGATCCTTTGAGCCTTTTCCTTTCAAACCCCAGATTGCCAAGGACGTCTCCCTTGGGCTTAGCCACCCTAAATAGAAAGGACCTCCCCATTGTGGTGACATTGGGTGGGGTAGGTCCCTGTTACGCCAGTTTGACCCTTATCCTCTAGCCTATGACCTAAACTACAAACTGAGCAATAACACTGCCAATAAGTTTGCTTTCAGTGTCGACTTTGGAGGGTGAGGGATGTGGAGTTGTGTTCTTTCGTGGACAAGTGTTTCTATATCCAAAGGGAGCTACTCCAGACACAGCAATAGTGCTTGGTGTCAAGTATGAGAGGTTATACAGGTTGTTGGGACAGCCTATGGTTGGATCCAGAATCATGTTAGTATCAGAGACTGGTAGTTGTGAGGCTTCTTCCAGTAGAGTCAAGAGACTTAGCTAGTATGAGATGACACAGTTGGATGCTCTGGAGAGTGAGAAGACTCCTAGGAGCATGTCTTGGATGGACAGGGCTCCAGATTAGAGTTCAACGCGGGTAGCAGCAAGGGCTTCCAGTTCAAAGGGAGCAGAGGCTTCTAGTTTAGAGGGAGCAACTACAACTGAAGTACCTCCCTCGTTAAGAGGGAGTGTTATTTTTTGTAGCTCAAAGGTACTTCTGCATTGGTGGTGCCCAGCATGCAGAAGTGACCGAGCAAATGTCTCTCTCTAGTGAGTTGACTTTATAAAGTGATTTTATAAAGTTAAGTGGGGTCTTCTATTATTTAATGAGTCAAAGTGACTTTATAAAGTTTGGGTCACTTAAGTGATTTAAGTGAACTCAATGTGAGAATAAGACACGTCTGTTGATCTTGTGGGGCAAGATTGAATCTCAACCATTGAGATCTAGGGTTAGGGAAGTTACCCATTAATGAGTTATAAAAGAAGCATTTCAGAGAGATGGGGGCACATTTTTTCGAGAGAGATTGAGAGAAGAGTTGAAAGGAAGAGAGGAGCAACAGAGAGGGATAGGCACAAATACCAAAGAGAATAGTGTTGAGATTTGGGTACCTTAGAAAGTGGTCCCCATGTGTTTATGAGTCTCTAAACACAAAGGGGGAGACTATTACCCTTGTACTTTACTTTATGATTCTAATTTCACTTTGACTTGGGAGATTTAAGTCGAAAGTGAAATATGTCACTTAAGTCATTAAAGTGACAATTAATTCACAAAGTGGGTGAATTAATAGACATAAAGCAAACTAAGGAAAGTGGGTTTCCTAAGTGAGATTTAGGGATTGAATCTCACCCATTGATTAGACTTGGCTAGATTGGATCTAGGCCATTGATCTCTTAGGGTTTGGCCTAAGGAGGCTAAAGGAGGGTATAGCGCAGTGTTACCAGAACCGAACCGGAACCGGTAAAACCGGCTGGTTCGACCGATTCCAGGGCTTACCGGTTCAAACCGGACATTCAAACCGGGTTTTTTTTTTTTTTCGTACGGCTGGAAAAGTGAGAGGATTTGCAAAAAAAATTTAAAAAGGTTAAAAAAAAAGAGACTCAACCAACAACTTTTGACAATGAAGACCTTTCCTAGATGGATTTGGATCAAGAGAATGTGTGCACTGATGTTGCAATTGTATCTTTGCCTTCTGGACCAGGGGAATCAAGCCAGGCTCGGAATCCCTCTGTTGAGTCTACTCATGTTGAGGATGTAGATGATGACTCTGAGTCTAAGTCTTAGTCCAAGTCTGAGTTTCAGTAATGCAGATTCAGACTATTAGATTGTGTAGTCTCTACTCTCTAGCCTCTAGCCTAGACTCTAGAGTTATTTTTGGACTTTATAGGCCATTTAGAGCCTTTTTGATGATGTATTTTGATTCAGAATCCAGATATTCATATGACTATGGAGTGCACTTGCCACTTACTGTTAGTGTTATTTTGGTTTTATACAATGTTACTTGTTATATATATATGAGAAACTTTGCAATTTTTTGTATATTGGTTTGGCTTCAGATGGATGCACATCAATATGTATTTTTTTTTCAAAATTTGAATATTTTATGTATTTTTAGTGACCGGTTTTTTGATCCGGTTTTTTTCTGGTTCCGGTTCGGTTCCGATTTTTTGGGTCGACCGGTTCAATGACCGGTCCGGTTCTGGTAACCTTGGTATAGCGCATTTATGAGACTTATTCTTCACTTGAGAGGAGAGGAGATGAGAAGGAGAGCTTGGGCGCATTTCTTGAGGAGAAGAGGGTGCACTTGTATGAGGGTTTGAGAAGGAAGCTTTGCTTGAGTTGAGGTTGCTTGGAGAGGTCTTCCATGGAGGCTTGGCTACTATCCTAGAGAGGGTGCACATCTTGTGGTGGAGGGCACATTTACTAGTGCAGAGGGGCGCAACTTTGTGAGGAAGGCGCACATCTAGTAGAGGAGGCTTTACCCATTGCTTGGAAGCTCACTCATTTTGTTTTGGCTTACTCTAGAGCTATAGAGGGAGCCATTGTGAGTGAGGGCGCAAGTGTTTAGGAGGAGGGTGCATTCTATGGAGGAGGGGCACACATACTAGAGGAGAGACGCATTCTTGAGTTTGGAGGGTGCATTCTAGTGTGGGAGAGGCCCATACCTTGTGGAGAGAGCCATTCACCTTGGAGAGGTGCACTCTAGAGCTTAGAGGGCACAAGGGTGAAGGAGGGCGCTCTATTTGAATTTTTGCATGAGGAGGGGGCGCACTTGAGGAGAGGGGCGCACCATCATCTTGGAGGAGGCTACTACAAAGGGCAAGACAAAGGCAAGGCAAGTTCAAAGGGCAAGCAAGAGCAAAGCCAAGGCAAAGGCATCAGGATAAAGACAAAGGAAAACAAAGGAAGAAAGGCTCACCAAGGCAAGGAGCGCCTTACTTCACAAGGCTTGTGGGGAGGTCTTCAAGGAACTCCAAGGCATCTGAGAGTGGTTGCTATTGTACCAGGTTCACTTGTATATGTTTCCTTTGTTGTACATTTTGCTTTGAGGCCTTCTATATATATCTGCTCCAAACTGATTTTCCCCGTGGGGGGGGTTTTCCAGGGTCATGTTGACCAAAAACATATGTCAATTTCATGCATGCTTAGAAGTGTAGATCAACATTTTAAAGTTAAAAGATCTAGAGGTAGTGTTATTTGTTTTGATGTATATTGCATGTGCTAACATTGAGTAAAGAAAACACTTGCAAGGGCACCTCAAAAGGACACTTAACCCTCAAAATATTGAGCTGAAAGCTGGTGACTGTTTGCTGTCCTAAAACAGCAGCAAGGGACAGCCACAGAGTTGAAACTTAGAGCCAAACTAAGGTCAAGGACAGACCTTAGTTGGCAACCTCATAGGACCTCAGAAAATCTACATGGTATCAGAGCCAATGGTGGCTTAGACTTGTTGATTTTTGAACACTTTTGTTGACAGTTCAGGGCAGATTTTGGACAGCGTGTTGACAGAATTTGTGGACAGCTTGTGGGCAGATTTGTTGGACAGTTCAGAGCTGATTTTTTACACTTGTGGACAGCCACTTTAAACCTATATTGCTAGGAGTGAGGTCGGCGTTTGTTTGCCTCTTTTCACACGTGTTGACAGGAGTGAGGCAGCGTTCCTTTGCGGTTGGAGCATCAGTTGGAGTGCAGTTTGGCAGTCATGTCAGCATCTCAGATGTGTGTGGAGGATAGGCTAGCTGGAGCTAGCAACTGGTCGCCTTGGAAGGCGAGGATTGTATTTGTCTTGGAGGACCTCGAACTATGGGATATAGTTGAGGTGCCTATGGTTGTTCCTCCTGCTACTGCTCCCATCTTATTAGCGGAGTTTAGGAAGAGGAACAACAAGGCAAAGAGGACGATATGTGATTCAGTGCGGGATTACATCATACCCCACTTGACTGGGAAAGCTTGGGCATTTGAGATGTGGGCATCTCTATGCAAGCTTTATGAGAGCTCTAATGAGAACTGGAAGATGGTTCTTCATGATCGACTAAGGGGCATTCGCATGCTCCAGGATGAGTCGATTACTTCTTTCCTTGGTCGATACACCCAGATTAGAGACGAGCTTGGAGCCGTTGGAGAGGTGGTGGACTCAGATTCTATGGTGAGGACAGCCTTAAACAGCTTCACCAAGCCATGGGGTCCATTCGTTCGTGGCATTGTTCCCAAGGAGGTTATGCTCACATGGGAGAGGATGTGGGATGACTTCGTTCAGGAGGAGACTAGACTTGTGGCAAAGGCTTCTGGACAACATTAGCAGCAGACAATCCAGGGTGATGAGGATCATGCTCTTTGGACAAAGGGCAAGAAGAAGACCAACCGAGGAGGTCAGCAAGGTCCCAAGTTTGGGGCCCCACCACGGGGAAGAGAGAGCAGCAGTGGGCAGAAGAGAGACATGAGCACAGTGAGATGCTTTGCTTGTGGAGAGATGGGTCACTATGCAGGACAATGTCCCAAGAAGAAGAAGAAGCAGAGGGATGTTTCAGCAGCAACAGCAGAGGAGCTTGAGTTCGATACACAGTTTGCGAGAGGGTGTGCATTCACCAGTTCTTTGTCAGCTTTTACACCATCCAACATCAGATGGGGAGACAGAGTTGAGGATGTCCTACTAACTCATAGTAGTGATTCAGAGAGAGCTCAGACTCAGGTTTCGTGGACACCATATTCAGAGGGGGTGACTAGTCCACCTAGGACAGCTTCAGTTTCAGAGTTGTCGAGACAGAGGGTTGGTGATGGGCTTCAAAGCATCAAAGATTGATGAGGAGGAGCGATAGGGCACCACGGAGGCTTGAGCCTCACTTGGCTACAGAGACGGACAGATCAAGTTCTAGATCCACTTCAGGTGGAAGCTACTTGGCGAGAGGCCAAGTTGAGGATCTTGGTGAGATACCGAGATCCAGGTGCTCTTGGTGAGATACCAAGAGGGAGAGACTCTTGGTGAGATGCCAAGAGAGTGACTCTTGGTGAGATGCCAAGAGTAGTGACCGTTCGCGAGATGCCAGGAGGTAGATATCCTTGGTGGGAGACCAAGGTGGAGCTCTTTGGTTTGATACCAAGATCTAGGTGATCTTGGATAGGTGGAGAGACACTTCCATCTATAGATCACGCAGATTGAGCAAATCTGTGACAGAGACTACTTTCATTGATCAGGATACAGCCATATTCACCGAGTATATGCCAGGAGGCAACCATGTCCACTATAGGGATGATATTGGTGGTGACGAGCACTTTCCTCGGTAAGAGGGAGTGTTGAGATTTGGGTACCTTGGAAAGTGGTCCCCATGTGTTTATGAGTCTCTAAACACAAAGGGGGAGACTATTACCCTTGTACTTTACTTTATGATTCTAATTTCACTTTGACTTAGGAGATTTAAGTCAAAAGTGAAATGTCACTTAAGTCATTAAAGTGACAATTAATTCACAAAGTGGGTGAATTAATAGACATAAAGCAAACGAAGGAAAGTGGATTTCCTAAGTGAGATTTAGGGATCGAATCTCACCCATTGATTAGACTTGGCTAGATTGGATCTAGGCCATTGTTCTTTTAGGGTTTGGCCTAAGGAGGCTAAAGGATGGTATAGTGCATTTATGAGACTTATTCTTCACTTGAGAGGAGAGGAGATGAGAAGGAGAGCTTGGGCGCATTTCTTGAGGAGAGGAGGGCGCACTTGTATGAGGGTTTGAGAAGGAAGATTTACTTGAGTTGAGGTTGCTTGGAGAGGTCTTCCATGGAGGCTTGGCTACTATCCTAGAGAGGGCGCACATCTCGTGGTGGAAGGCGCGTTTACTAGTGGAGAGGGGCGCAACCTTGTGAGGAGGGCGCACATCTAGTAGAGGAGATGTTATCGCACAGTTTGTAGTTTAGGCTGAAGGTTAAAGGATAGAAATCAAATTGGCGTAATAGGAACCTTCCCCACCCAATGTCACCTCGATGGGGAGGTTCTTTCTGTTTAGGGAGGTTAGCCCAGGGGAGACATCCCCGGTAACCTGGGGTTTGAAGAGGCAGAAAGTAAAAGGTCAAGTTTTAGAGTTCCCTCTTCACAGGTTACCACCAAAGTCAGACAGTCCGGCTAATCAACCAATAAATGAAGTCTATGCCCTATTGAAAACACTTGCCCGGAACAAGACAACAGCAACACAATATATATATGCAGGCTATAACTCAAAGGATCAGTACTTCATTGACTATATGATATTATTAATAAGCAATGTACTGCAATAGATGTAAAATGAATTCAACGTTTTGTCAATTAGCTATGAAAGACCATCAATTCATCAATATCTAAGGAGATGACTAAGCCAACAATATGTCCAATCAACAATTTACTCAATAAATGCTTCAAATCATCATTTAATTGCTTATATTACACTTTTTTTGCGTCAAGATGAGATATCCAACTGTGACGTCAGCCCTAATTAGGTTAGTTTATTAGTTAGGGTTTCAAAATTCAGTTTTGAAAGTAGTTTTGTACACTAAAACTTCAACGTTGGAGGTTAGATATCAGTGCCTTAGGGTATATGGAGTCAAATAAGGAAAGGGCACAAGATTTTGAAAGGATGATGACTCAAAGACTAGAAGGTAGGGTTCTATGGTGCTGCAAAGGCAATGCCCTAGAATCAAAACCCTAGGGGAAAGAGGCTCACTCCGGTGTTGCTTAAGCAAGGCCTCGTGCTCTTTCCTCCTTCTTTAGGTCAACTTGGCAAAACGGCTAACATAAAGAATAAGTCTAAGGGAGAAAGTGTTGTAAGGACAAGGCTTTCAAACCCTAGAAGATGAAAACCCTAGGTGTAGATAACCTAGGCCTAGGACGTCACCCTCTTTCAACCTATAAACTTCAATGCTAGCTCAAGGGAAGAAGCAAGATAAGTGTAGCAAAGGCTAGGCTTAATCCCTTTTCTTCAATGGCTGAAAAATCTTTCTCTCTAAGGGGACATATAACAATGACCTACTTGTGTGCTTCTTACCTAGGGTTTTAAATCAACAATATAATAAGTAAATGCAAGAAATTACACCTACAACCATTCAATTAAGAAGTTTTGTAAGAAAATTCACTTACATATCATGAAGAGAAGCATAAGCAAACCCTAGTTGTAAACCTTCCTT
>ML779400.1:137492-147666 GCA_009831015.1 Picea engelmannii
ACAGGACAAGTCTGATGAAGAAGAAGAAAGATGGGCCCTCCAGGGCCATGCTCAAGTCAATCCTGCTCTCGGTACTCCATGTCTAGGACCTGTGGGCCTCGAGACATGATCTCCTAGTTATCCCTAGAAATCGGGGATAACATGAGGCTTTACCCATTGCTTGGAGGCTCACTCATTTTGTTGTGGCTTACTCTAGAGCTATAGAGGGAGCCATTGTGAGTGAGGGCGCACGTGTTTAGGAGGAGGGACGCACATACTAGAGGAGAGGTGCATTCTTGAGTTTGGAGGGTGCATTCTAGTGTGGGAGAGGCCCATACCTTGTGGAGAGAGCCATTCACCTTGGAGAGGCGCACTTTAGAGCTTAGAGGGCGCAAGGGTGAAGGAGGGCACTCTATTTGAGTTTTTGCACGAGGAGGGGGCGCACTTAAGGAGAGGGGCGCACCATCATCTTGGAGGAGGCTTTCTTGAGAGGAGGAGGCTACTACAAAGGGCAAGACAAAGGCAAGGCAAGTTCAAAGGGCAAGCAAGAGCAAAGTCAAGGCAAAGGCATCAGGATAAAGACAAAGGCAAGCAAAGGAAGAAAGGCTCACCAAGGCAAGGGGCGCCATATTTCACAAGGCTTGTGGGGAGGTCTTCAAGGAACTCCAAGGCATCTGAGAGCGGTTGCTATTGTACCAGATTCACTCGTATATGTTTCTTGTGTTGTACATTTTGCTTTGAGGCCTCTCCAAACTGGTTTTCCCCATGGGGGGGGGGGTTCAGGGTCATGTTGACCAAAAACATATGTGTCAATTTCATGCATGCTTAGAAGTGTAGATCAGCATTTTAAAGTTAAAAGATCTAGAGGTAGTGTTATTTGTTTTGATGTATATTGCATGTGCTAACATTGAGTAAAGAAAACAATTGCAAGGGCACCTCAAAAGGACACTTAAACCATCAAAATATTGAGCTGAAAGTTGGTGACTGTTTGCTGTCCTAAAACAGCAGCAAGGGACAGCCACAGAGTTGAAACTTAGAGCCAAACTAAGGTCAAGGACAGACCTTAGTTGGCAGCCTCATAGGACCTTAGAAAATCTACATGGTATCAGAGCCAATGGTGGCTTAGACTTGCTGATTTTTGAGTATTTTCGTGGACAGTTCAGGGCAGATTTTGGACAGCATGTTGACAGAATTTGTGGGCAGATTTGTTGGACAGTTCAGGTCTGATTTTTGACACTTGTGGACAGCCTCTTTTCACACCTGCGTGGACAGGAGTGAGGCTGTATAAAAGAAGCATTTGAGAGAGATGGGGGCACATTTTTCCAAGAGAGATTGAGAGAAGAGCTGAAAGGAAGAGAGGAGCAGCAGCAGATAAGGATAGGCACAAATCCCAAAGAGAATAGGAGGCACGCATCCCAAGAAGCTTCAGCATTAAATCAGTCCATACAACAGAGTTTTATGCAAACCAAACAACAAGAAAAAGACAGTCCGTACAGTGTACTTTGGCACTGAAATCAAGGCATATTGGCACAGATTTTGAGATAGTTTTTACAAAGATTTTTGGGCGCTTTAATGCTGAGAAAAATCTGTATTGTCCATACTTGAAAGTACAGAAACTGGGCTCTGTTTTCAAGGCAGTCTGACTGTCTATTGCTGAACACAAATCGAGATGGTGCTTTGACACAGATTTCAAGGAGTTTGGGCATTGTATCTGAGATAAGTGCAGTGATTTAATACACTGAAAATATACTGTTGTAAACTCATTTTATTATCCTTCATGAGCTCATAATAAATTTCTCCTTGGCTGGTTTTCCCTTCGGGGTTTTTCCAGGGGCATTGCCCATAAATCTGTGTCAAATGTGTGGTTGATATTTGTCTACTGTTGATTTATTTTCCACTGCAAAGTTCTTAGTCATTTGTGTTTCTGCTCATAAAATACAGTTGAATGTGTTGGGTTTAAATGCATGATTGTTGAAGTTTTATTGGAGACGGAAATCAGAGTTTGGCTAAGCATTTGACGCAATTCCTACAAGGGTTAGACAAGTTTGTAGGTGAAATTTCTACAAGTTGAGCTAGGGAATCCCCCATGACTAGGAACATCCATAGTCAAAAGTGAGAAAGGCAAAGCCAGTAAGGTGACATTGGTGGCTTGCGTAGAGTTTCCCTTAGTGTCTCACCCTTGTGCTTAAGACTTTTACACCTAGTGAAAAAACCTAGGAGGTAACATTTTGGCATCGTTGCCTGGGACAAAGTCCATTACCCCGAGTTTCAAATACCTTAGATTCATTTTGATGAGCATTAAGTTAACTTGTCATCAACATATAAGCTCATCTTGCGACTCCACAAGGTAAACCTTTGCCCAACAGATATTCCACGAGAAAATCTTCCCAAGATATAGTCTGCCTAAATCCAGAACTAAAAAGACTCTACAATCAACAAATTAATAGACTCTAGAACTCAAACAACTTAGACACCCCTTTCGTAGAAGATATCCATTGTTTGTTTGAAGAAAACCTCTCGAATCCTACCCAAGTCACAATGGCCAATCGGATTGATGAATTTTATGTGCCATTTGAATTTACCAATGTTCAAGGGTATCCTCATGACATGCCTGAGAAGGCCATTGATAAATTGCCCATCTTCAAAGGAAACAACGATGTGTCTATTGTAGATCACTAGTGGGCTTTTAGGACTGTGTTTACGAAACATGAAAGTGGAGACAAATTGGATGTGAAATTGAAATTGTTTGCCCTCTCCCTAAAAGAAGGTGCTTTAGACTGGTTCATGTCTTTGCTCGCAAATAACATTAGTACGATGGCTCAAATAGAAAACCTGCTTATGGAAAAGCGGGGGGAGAAATGTGACAATAGATACCTATTGGCCGCCCTTAGTACAGCCAAGAGGAATAAGAATGAGACGGTGGAAGAATTCAACAAGAGGTTCAATCAAATTGTCCAAAGACTTAACCAAAACATTAAACCCCTTGGGCCTACTATTCTTACTTATTATCTTGATGCTTTTGAAGGGGAGTTAGACTTTCATTTGAGACAATAGGACCCTCAAACCCTTGGGGCTGCCTAGCAAGCAGCAATTAAGATTCAGAAGAACATGAGCACAGCCAGCAAGGCAAATCAATCAAGTTCATCTAGAGCTCACACAAACTAAAGTGAGCCTAAGAAGGCAGTTGTGAATATTACTAATCCAGCCCTTGACCCCATGACAACCTTGATTGATGCTAAGAAACGCATGGAAACCAATTTCACACAAAAAAACTAGACATATAGAATAGGATTATCCAGTTGGAAAGGCAGACTCAACCGAAATGAGATCAACACTCTTCTAGTGTTGTGATCAAACACTCATCCAGGGTAACCTGGAATCAACACAAAAAGCTTCTCCTAGAGGAGATGTTAGTTGTATCTGGTAAATGATTACATTAAGCATTTATCTCGATATGCTCACATGCTACCAAGTATAATACTTTTCAAAGACTGATACCTCAACTATAGTGTTTACTTGTAATGGGGTAGTTATCAACTTTGTCATGTGCAACTTTGAATCTTATCAACTTAATTAATCAAACCTGGTACCTGGAGTCTTGTCCTCGAGAATGGGTGTGTTGCTTTTCTTCCAAGTCTCCTTCACTCAAGATGACAAGTGCTTTCTTCAACCTGTCTTATGTACTAAGACAATATGTTATCTTGACAAAAAGTTGGGTTAGAGAATAAACTCTATGATCTCAACTTTAATCCATCTAATACCTTGACTTTAATTTTGACCAAAGGTTAGTATGATGGCCATAGATTCAACATGCAACCTAGATCAAAATAATGTCATATTAAATAGATGCATATCAGAATAATCAAACCTGGGTTGCATTATTCCTCTGAATGTGTTGGATCTTGAGATCCTTCCAGGTCTATGGTAAGAGATCCCTTCTCCTACAAATACCCTTTAAAGCGTAACAGTTTAAACATATGTGAATACATACCTCTGATAGTATTTGCAGGTAGTGGCACCATCTGGTAGCAACGGTAATAATTACCAACTCTTAAAAACTTCAAGGGTGACTGCAACCGGTACTGCAACTGATACTTCAACTGATATTGCAACTGATTCTGAAACTGCAACTTAGGGTTTTATGAGGAAACCCTAATTTTTCAAACTTCAAATTTTTGAAATTCTGATCCAGTGGCTAGATGCGTTGAGCTGAGGCAAGTAAGCTGGTGCAGTTAGATTTCTGAAAATCCAAATTTTATCCCTTCAAACTTGACCAACGGAATTCTGGAATGGTACTTTCGATATTGGTTCTGGTTTCCTGGTTTTCTAGTCCTTCTAGTTTTCTGGTACTTCTGGTTTTCTGGTTTTCTAGTACTAGTGAAAACTAGGGTTTCACTTTCCGGGAGTTCTATCCACTGAAAAAGTGTGCTAAAGGTGCCAAAGAGTTCCCAAGGCTAGGGCGCACTTTTCTAGATGATTTTTAAGCTGAAATTCCTCTTCAATAAAAAGCCCTAATTTTCTTGTACGGCAACAATGATGTTTTTCTTATTCCGGTGAAAGATGCTCTCTTCAGCTTAGCTCTGAAACCATGTTAAGTTTTGAGCTATTATTAGGTTTCTTTTCAATTTACTAGATAACAATAGCATAGGTAGGGTCACTGAGAGAAACACAATCACAAGATACACAACATTTATCCTAGGAAACCCTCATGGGGGAGAAAACCCAGCGAAAACTTCCTTAATATAGATAGCCAATACAATGGAAAGACAATAAACCAAACACTAGAGAATATCCTCCACTAAGCAATGCGCCTCTCTCTTCCTTCTTCTCCCAACTGCAACTACCAAACTTGCGCACTGAGTGAGCGATTGAGTGAGTGATCAAATGAGGCATTGGCTTCCTTTATTTATACAAACTGGCAGGTGCTGGAAAGGTGTCTCTTCACTGGGCAGGGCCAACTTGTCTTCTTAGTGGTTAAAACCACTTTAATTTGCCTGGGGGCCGACTTTTCAATTTGCATAATATATTTAGGGTTTGACCAATCCGCAAAAGGGGATTTGGTCAATTACATTGCCCAACATGATTAATCCACAAAAGGGGATTGATCTATTTAATAATGACTCAATAATAAATAGAATATTCTTTGCAGTTACAATATTTCAACAATTGTAGTGTTGCAACAATGAATCAAGGAAAGAAGAATGGAGGCCATGACCCCTTTTGATGTGTCCATACTAGTAAACAATCTATTGCTACACAATTGTATGTTGAATTCAATGGCATCAACCAACATCATGTCATTAAAGGAAATGAGACAATTAGGCCTTAAAATCACTAGGCCATACAGAAACGTATGTACTATGGGTTCCAAGGAGATCAAAGTGTTTCGTTTAATCAAATATTTGCATGTCAAGTTGGCTATATATCCGAACATCTCAACTTTAATGGATGTTGTAGTTATTGATGTTGTGGATGCATGGGGTATGTTGTTATCTAGAAAGTGGGCTGCAAATAGGGGTGGTTCATTGCAAATGGATCTATCTTATGCCACCATCCCAACTTGTGAAGGCACTTATGTCAATTTGTATCGTAAGCAATTTAGGAGATTATGTAGAGAATCCCTGTGAACCCATGAATGAAATTGTTTGCACTTTGGATGATGAAATGGGTAGTTATGCAATCCTCTCACATTCATTAGCCCTGAAGATCAAGGAAGAGGAAGTGAAGAGGGAAAATGATGAGATTTGGAAGACGCATTTTGACGGAGCACATTCTCAGTTAGGTAATGGTGTCGGTATTGTTTTCATTTCCCCACAGGGTGATGTCATGAATTTTGCCAATAGACTTGAGTTTGAGGCCACAAATAATGTTGTGGAATATGAAGCTTTGCTGCTAGGATTAAAATTGGCTTTAGGGTTGGGCATAAAGGTCTTACAAGTAATTGGCAACTCAAATCTCATAGTGTTTCACGTTAAAGACAATTATGTTGCAAAGAATGAAAAATTGAAAAGGTATAGACACACAGTTTGGGGCATGATAGACTCTTGATGGGTTTTCAATAGATGTTGTCCGAAAAGAACAGAATGCCCAAGCATATGCCCTAGTTGTAGCCACAACCAATTCCCAGTCTTGCAAAATCATTACCTCAAGCAAAGTTAGAATGGATATCATGTATAGGCCCTCCATCCCAAATAATGTTGAGCACTGGCAAGTCTCCTAAGATGATTCCCAAGTAGAAAGATTCATGAGTAACCTGGATGAATTTGAGGATCTTAAGGTGGATTGGCGAGATCAAGAAGGTATCTATGGCGAATTCGAATTGTTTGAGTTGGAGGAAGGTAATAGGATCCCTTATGGTTGGTACCTTTGGAGAAAATTTTTGATCAGTATGATAGGTACAAACAAAGGGAAGAAGTCAAAGAGCCTCAAGATCACATAGAAGTGAACATTGGGTCAGAGGCAAACCCCAAGTTGATTCAAATTGGAAAGGGCACAACTCCAGAGGAAAGGAAATGGATAGAGAATTTGATCTAAGTATAGGAATGTGTTTGTATGGCCATATGATAACTAAAGGCCTACAAAGGATATATCATTCAACATACCATCCCCTCACAAGAAGGTGCAAATCCCTTTAGACAAAAGTTGAGGAAAATTAACCCCAAGCTCTTGCCTCTTTTTAAATAATACATCATAGAACTCACGCTTGTTTCGGGGCGCTTTCAACCGCTGCCAAAATTTTGTGATCAATGCTCATCATCAATGCTCTCATCAACTGTGCTTACTCAATATGTTGCTCTAATGTTTGAATGCTCACAACTCAGTCAAAATGTTGTTTTGTTGCTTCTCGATCATGGTTATGCTTTTACACGACTCTAAGAATATATGGAATCTGTATTTTACAATCCTAAGATTTTGCGCATGCGACTTGACTTTACATGACTCAATGAACTTAATTGTACAGAAACACTTTTTGGTTGGTACTAGACTTTAATCGGCCAAATGTTGTCAACTAGCTATCAACTGGTCGGCAAGGAACCGATCTTGTCGACTAAGTACCGACTTTACATTACATGAGCGGAGGGGATCGCTTGCCTTTGAAGACGCACGTTTAACCCCCTCCTTCCATTTAACTGACTTAATTAACTCAATTAAGTTACTGGATAACATTTTCTAAGACTTGACGTACTTATCCTTCATATATTACATTATACATAAGACTCAATTTACAATGATTCCATAGATTAAAAGATCCTGACATCTTTCCTTGAAATCTTTGACATGACCAATAATGTGACTCAAAACTTTCTCTCCAAACTTCTCTCCATTTTTTACTTCATTACAAGAATATATATATTTTCAACCCATTCTAAAGCTTAATGTGTATTAACAATTTTTATCATTGAGCGATGCCATGCAACATCAACCAACAAAAATTAACTCGACTCATGTTATCTGAAGGATTTTCAAGGGTTCTTATCAAAAGCATCACCACTTAGTCGACTTGCAGCATTTTTCAATGGGTAGTCAATGTTTGATTTAACCAAGCACCTTTCACATATATTCTTCAAACAATAAAAAAAAAGATAGCATAGTGAACAACATCAAATATTGGTACATTCATTCACCTTTGTCACAGCAACGCAACCAACCAACCAATCCATATATCCACCAAGCACTAACTAGAGGAGTTCTTCATTGATAATATATTCGTTTTCAATATCGGCCAATGTCTCTCTTCCATGATGCACCGTGGTTGGTTGGTCTCAGAAGAACTTTGTTCAATGCTCACTGGATGGTACCCCTTAAGTTCCAGTTCACTTTGTAAAATGGCAGAAAGTGTGTAACCTTGAAGGTAAGCTTCTCCAAAAACCCAAACTTTGTTCTTGCTATCGCGAACAGATATTTCAAAACCCCGAAGAAGACATGCCACGGGAGAATGGCAATTTTTATGGGGATCCAGTGTACCAGGATAGAGAAAACGGAGAATCCAACTAACCGTTGTATATAAAATAAGCAAATGGCGCCAATACCTAGCCATGGATGCCAACTGTATAGATTCACTATTCTGCTCTCATGAAAGTCGTGTATATTCCAATGATTCGGACTGACAAAAAAAACAGCAAATGCACGATCTTTCTCTAGTCCGTGTTAGGAGTGTCCCAATGGAGCTCGAATAACTAATAAAGATAGTTGCTCTTTTTTGCAAGGATGAGTCCCAAACTTCCTTCTAGACATCATTGAAGCTACTGGACATCTTCGTGAGATTTCTTATAGACCGTAGTGCTTTTTTTTTCTCATCATAACTCTTTAATTGATCGATGCAATAGACGCAATAAGAATTCTAGTGAACAATGGTCATAGAATCAGCATGTTGGTTCCTTTGCTCTCCACCAACTTCTTGGCCTCACTATACAAATTTTTGTTGCCTTGAGCAAGACATACTGAATGTTGCAAGAGGCTAAGATATTTTGGCTTTCAAAGCTCAATCCTCGATCTAGCCATTCTCCATTGGATTAAAACTGAATGAACCTCTTAATGCATACCAGAAGAAGGTCTCAATATCAGTTTCTCTCTAGTGTGGAGTTGCATTTATTCATCGACCATAAGTCAAAATCCCTTGAGAGCTAGTAAGAAGAGTTAGAATCTCGGCCACGACGATCATTTGCATTGCGTCAATGCCCATATCTTCATATGTGCAACCTCCTATCTGGGCCATTCCTCTAGCACTAAACAAAGTGCAACCTAGAGGAGAATGAATCTGCCCTAGGGAATGACTGTCCGGACCATTTCCTAAGGAAATGACTGTCCTGCACCAACATCCAAAACGGAACATTCTTCGAAACTGTTCACAATTGTGAGCTTTGAAAGAATGATTGTCCGGCGAGGTGGACCAGTCTTCTTGACCACTACTGAGAGTGACCGTCAAGAAGAGAGACTGTCTTAGACCATTACCTATGTTAACCACAAGGGGAATCGTTGTCTATGTTACATCAACAATCCATCGAACCATTTTCATTACGAAAATGACCATTCAATCTGGACCATTTTCCGAACTGGAAAATGACCGTTCAATCTGTCAGAAATCTCAAACCACTTTCCGAACTAGAAAGGAACTACTCATCCTGGACCGATATATATTGGAGAACCACTTCTCCTTTCTGGACTTCATCATGGAGAATGTAATGTTTGATCTCAATGTACTTCGGTCTTTCTAGAACACTGGTTTTCTGAAGGCTTCATATAGCTCTGATCATCATAGTTGAATTCAGCTCTTTTGTTTCCTACTAGCTCATAACATCGTGGCAAGGGTCAAACTTGGAACATATCCAAGTGGTACTTCTTCTGTCATCATGAGAGCTTTGTCATGGATTGGCAATCCATCATCCTTGAGTTCTCAGTAACCATTTCGATACAGTAGCTTTGTTATAGAAGGTTTTTCACCACGCTTTTGTTGTGCATTGGAGGCTTCGCACCAAGTTGTTTGAATCCATACAAAACCTTCTTCCATCTGCATACAAGAGTCTCTTCCTGGTATACCTCAAAGCCTTGAGGTTGTTCTACATACGTTCCTTGTTCAATTATTCTAGAGAACAGTCTTTGCATTCATCTGATGTAAACTCCAACCCATGGATATTGCGGATGATATAATGACTCATGTAGAGGTATGTCCGGTTTACTAGAACAAGCAATCATCATAGTCTTCTCACTCCATCTGGGAGAAACCTCTAGTTCTGGATCTCAAAATGCTTACATTCACAAGTCTTCCATACACTGTTCTTCATCACAGCTTTCATTTCCTCTGCTTGATTGCTTTTAGTGAGTTCAGGTCAAGCTGGTAGTCTTGTGATTCTCGATACAATGACTGGTTGTTCTGTCTTTTCTTTCTCTTTTGGAATCTTCATGTTCTTCCTTATGTTTTTCTTTAGCTCTTAGATCCATGGAGTTTTCTATAGATTCCATGCCCTGAAGATTCCAACTTCTTTCTTTCATCATAGGATCATGGATGTGGATGGACAACCATGGATACTTTAAGGCTTATTTTCGAAGAAGACTTCTTCTAAGGTCACACTGAACACGTGTTGCTTTTTCATGGTTGCTTCCATGGATAGATACTTCATCATCTTCAATGGATCATATAATTTAGGATTAGCTCCCTCCTAATCCTTGCTTCATGCATGAATGCATGCTCTTCTTT
>ML779400.1:156113-166878 GCA_009831015.1 Picea engelmannii
CAAGATCTAAGATCTCTTATTGATATTATCATTGTTTACTATAGATCTGACTCTATAAGCTGTTTGTACTTTAGATCAAAGTAGTTTCTGCTTTGAATTTTAAAAAGTGACCTCTATCTGCATTTTACCCTAAAAATCTAACAAAGTTGCTACTGCCAAACTGTTAGTCAGGTTGTTTTGTTCCCTAGGGATTGCAATGAGGTCTATAGCATCAAAGAGTTCTATAGTATCCCAGATGGCATTTATGTATCTTCTCAACCTCTCACTTTTGCATGCATACTTATTTTTGACTTGAAGAATTACCAAGTCTGAATCACCTTTGACATTTTATATTCTAATACCCATATCCTTAGCGATTTCCAAACCAAGCAAAAGTGCCTCATACTCAGCCACATTACTTGTTGCATCAAACTCAAGTCTAAATGCAAAATTATAAGACTTTCCAGTTGGAGACTTTAGGACAATCCCTGCCCCTTTTCCTGATCTTGAGTGGGCTCAATCAAAGTTTAACTTCCAAGCTTTATTACTTATATTTTCATCCTTAAACTTTTCTTCGGCTGGTGCTAGGAAGTTTGAACATATTGAGAAATTACCCATGTCAGACATTTGGCAAATGATTTCATTCATTGGCTCTTTGGGATCTTCAATGTGGTACTTTCTTTTTGTTTCTCTGTAGAGCCTAAAATGTTCAGTTGATCGAGGAGGGTAAGGGATAGTTGCATAGGTCAAATCCATATTTAGGCAACCTCCCATGTGAGTTCCCCATTTTCAAGAAAGAAGCATACCCCAAGCAAATCTATGATAATCCCATGGGTTTCAATTTCCTATGACTAGCAAATCTATGATAATCCCCTGGGTTTCAATTTCCCTGGAATCCATGGCACACACATTGTGATAAGGTCTTGTAACTTTAAGACCTAATCTTTGCATGATCCCCTTAGTAATAATGTTGGATGAAGCACCAGAATCATACATGCAATTATGCAACCATTGATCATTTATTTCTAAGGACACAAAGAAGGGAGGATTTTCTTCTTTAGTTCTATCTCTGCTAGTCAAAACAACTGGAGGATCTTCAGGATGTTCCTTCTCTTTTTCTTGATTTTTAATAATAACTTTATCATTTGGAACATTTATTGCTTTGAGGAGTTTTTCCTTTTGTGAAGGAATTTTGAGGAGATCAAACACTGCAACCAAAACTTTAGCATTTGAAATCCAATTACCTAAATCAACAGCTACATCAGTAATTGGAGGAGTAGTTACCTTGGGAAAGTTTGTTTGAGACTTGTTTGGACCATCCTTCCTTTTCCTTTGGTAGACTATTCCTTTATGTCTCGCCATTTCCAAAATCTGCTCATTTGTGGGCTTTTGTCCATACAACTTTGTAACATTGTCATACTCTTCAACCACCTCATTGGCTTGCTCACTTATTTCTTGCATTTGGATCCAATAATCCATTGATAAGGGGTGAGCTTCGCCAAAATTGTTTATGTGATTAGAGTTTCTTGATTGTCCCACAAAATTGCTTGTTTGAGGCAAGTCTTGTTCATTTATTTGACAAAAGACTGGGTAGGTAGACTCTTCATGAAAGTCTTCACATGCTCTACAAAAGGGTGGCACTTCTTCATTTACCACATTATTTGATTCCAACTGATTAGGTGGCCTTTGGTCTTGAGGAGGACCTTTCTTTTGCCATCTTTCATTGTTAGGTCTAGGTTGGAATCTGTTATTTTGGGACCTCTCCATAGCTATCCACCAAATTTTGCAAGGCACTAAGCTGAGTTGCATGAGTGGCCTCCATTCTTTTTACCATTTTTGTTATGACCTTTAAACGGTCATAAGTAGGATCTTTATTATCAGGAGCTGCTACTTTTTCTTTGGACTCTGTTGACCACCTATTTTCAACTAGGGGGTTAACTCCATGTGCCATGAAGCTATGTACCTGATGGCGCAACAAAGTTGAAAATTTACTGGTTCTACAAGGCATTTTTGCCTCAGCACGTCTTTTTGTAATTGGAATTTTCGCTCCCCTGTGTGGGATGATAATGTAATGGGTCTGCATGGATCATATTGTAGGTTAGTTACCTAGGACTTTATCATTAGGGAAGTCCTTTCATCGAGTGTTTTTTTTCCTCGGGTAATTAATTTGGCCTGGCCAGCCTTTATAATTACCCTTGAGTTTTTCACTCCCACAATAATCCTCCAAAGTAGTGAAAGGCGTTCTAATGGTCGAGCCCGATGGGTGACTAGGGTCTAGGAATATTGTAAATGACCATGCTAGACATCTCCTAGAGTCTTGCGGAATTCCGTCGAGTCAAAGTTTTTTTTTTTTTAATTGCTCATTTAATGGTAATTTTAATTATTTTTTATGTAAAAATGTAAAAACTAGGTCCTTGGGATTTTTGATAGGGGTATTTGTGCTCAAAAGAAATGGAATGAGACCCCCTACACCCTTGGACCAAGTTTCAGCTCAATTGGACAAGTTTTGCTAGGTCATTGTCCATGAGAAGTCCAAGTCAGTCTAGAGTCAGCAATATAATTACTTAATTGACAAAGTCAAAATGTCAATTTTTGTAAATAATGAAGCAAAAAGGTTAGAGGAAGAGTGGGAGATAATCCTAAACCCCTTTCCTAAGTTAGAGAAACACTTTTCCTAACTTAAAAAGCCCCCTCATCTAGCCACCACTTCATACCAACCATCTCCCTAAGGAAGTTGCGCCCCCCTTGAGGAGAAAGTCAAGCTAAGTCAAAAATTAAATGAAGAAACTTGGTTTTTCCCTAAGTTCACTGCCCAAAGTCTAATTTGTTGTTGGACTTTGTCAAAAAGGTGCCACCTCACCCCCTCACTCATCTACCAAAACCCTAACTTGCTCAAAACCCTAAAAGTGCGTCCCCCTTGAGATGCTCAATGACTCATGATTGTTGGACACTTGGAGAGCATCCAAGAAGGGTAATTCTTAGCTCCCAAGTATAAATAAAGGCCTCCCATCCCTCTTCACACATCTATTCTCAGTGCATTGTTACCATGCCAAAATCTCTCCTCTCCCACTTTTCTCTCTTGCTCTCTTTTGCTCTTGTTATTCTCTCAAGCTTGTGGCAAGTATTTGCTCAAGCTTGTTATTGAATAAAGGAAATCTTTGGAAGACATATGGTGTTGGCAGTCTTCTTGGTGCCATTGTTTTATGGAGGTGATCTTGTTACTTTGTATTCTTCTTATGCATGCTTTGAGATCTATAGTAGGAATATTAAGCAAAGTATTTTGCTAGTGTAGGTTTATGATAGTATTGTCATAGATCTAGTGAGCTTCTAGTTAGTTATTTCAAAGTATTTTGATTTAATATCTAGATCTACTCACTTCCTATTGTTTCTTGTAACTTAGCTTGAAGATTTGAAAGATTGCCTAGAGTTTTATGTGAAGATTTCAGATCTGGAAATCTTCCATTTCACCCACATTTACCCCATAATATTTTATGTTTCTTGTTGTTGTTCATTTCCATAATATTTTATGTTTCTTGTTGTTGTTCATTTCCATAATATTTTGGCATACTAACATGTTAGGATAGGTCATTTACATACGTATTATTTGCTGATTTTTTCTGCAGACATTTTTTGTTTGTACTAACAAAAAAATTTTGAGTTTTTTGTCACTTTTGCAGCTTTTGCTTGCTGGTTTTTTGCAGGTTGGTGACATAAGGGAGGATCTACAGCCCATTTGGGGCACCTACAAGTCAAAGAATAACCTCCTAAGTTGGGGTAACATATTCCCAACACTTCTTCTTCTTCTTTTCTCTATTGTAAGCAAGCCCTAAGAGAGTCTCTAGGGCTTGAATTTCTCTAAAAGTTTTAAATCTGCAATTTCTATTTCTTAGTTTACCTACACCTAGCATAGTGTTTGGGCAAGCCAACCATGATAAATCGTATGGCTAGATTTTAGTATTTTATTTCAGCATTGTCTTTACATTGAGTTTGCCCCACTTGTCCTTAAGACAAGGTTGTGTGGCTAGGATCCATTTTTATTTCCAAGTCATTTACATGCTTTATTTTTCACCCACTTGGGCACAAAACCGATAGGCTTTGTCCTCCACCTTGTGCACTTGTTGTGGTTGCAAGTAGCTTAGATTTATTTTCAAGTCTTTACTTATTTATTGTTTGCCTACACCTAACATAGTGTTTGGCCAAGCCAACCATGTTAAATCGTAAGGCTAGGTAAATAATTGATGGTTTATTGCTTCTCTTGCGCAAGTTTATGTGATTATCTTTAGATCTTAGAAGCTCATTGTTTTTTTCTTAAGCCCATGGAGGCATAGCTCATTTACTTGCAATTCATTTACTTTCAAGCACTTTTACTTTCTTGCAATTTACTTTTTGCCAAGCACTTTTTATTTCAAGCACTTAACTCACATTTATCTTTAAGGTTCAATTAATCTTAGATCCATAGGGGTTCAATAAAGTAGTTTAATTAGAGCACCTACTATTGTTCCAACTTTGCGATCAAAAAGGGATCTTGTGGAGGCGACAAGGGGTGCTAGATCAAGGATAGTGTCACGGCACTAGGTGTCCCCTTTGTTGAGCACCCTTGTTTCTCGAATTGACCTGTGGAGCTAGGGTAAGGCCTTGTTTGCCTTACTTATGTTGATTTTTCAATAAGTTAGGCTTAAGCATGAAGTTCATTCCATTTTAGCAGTTTACTTAAACCATAGACAATTTGTTGCAGCAACCAAGATCACAAGAAGAAACACCATGCACAAGTACACAAGTAGTATCCTGGGAAACCCTTCTCAACAAGGGAAGAAAACCCAGCCAATCCTTTTCTATATTCTTCAAAAGAAAGACCTTCACCACTAAGAAAACCTAGCACACAAAAGGGTGCTCACAAACCCTAGAAGACTAGCGCCCAAGAGAGGTGCGCACTTTTCCCAAGTAGATGTACTTGCTGAAATTTCCAAACTCACACAAAAGATATATTTCCTCAATGGAGAATTTACCCTTACTTATATTAGACTTGACCTGTCAACAGAAGTGTCTATTGGCACAACAAGGCCGACCTCTCTATCTCATAATATAATGAATATTAACCAGATTAATTATCTTTTACATTAATTATTAATTACATTAAGGTGGGGTCGACTTGTACCCTTTACATTACAATTAGGGTTACAGGCAGGTCTGACTCTTGAACAATATAGCAAGGGATCTCATACACCCACTAGTGCTCAGCCACTAGGGGCACATCCATAGGGATGTTCATATCTCTGGCTCACTGCATTACACAAAAGAACCACTCTCACTAGTGCTCGGCCACTAGGATCACGTTCACCTGTGCTCGTCCACAGGCACGTCCACTCAACAGATCTTCTTTCCCACTGCATTACACAAGAGAGTCATGTGGAATTCATCATCAACTCTCTGCTCAGAGGAGGCTAATACATCATCTTCATCTTTGTCTCATGACAATGCATCCAGCACTTTGGGATTTCACACATTCACCTAGTGCTCAGCCACAAGCACGTCCAACTCTGCAGATCTCCTTTCTCATTGCGTTACACAGGAGAATCATCTGGAGTTCTTCTCAACTCTCTGTAAGGAGGAGGCCATCCCTACATTCCAGCTCTGTCTCAAATAGGAACCACACACCCCTTTCAGGGGTTCTCTCTCGGGTTTGTGTCCTGGAGAATGTCTCACATAGTTGCAATCATCAACAACTTATTGAGCACCCAACAATGCTTTTGGCACAAGTGGGGAGAGTTTTAGGGAAGTCCCATAGTTTAGAATTAACTTTCATTAATCAACCTAATTAATCCTAAAATTTATCCACAAGTAACCTTGCTTCAATTTCATGGTTCATGCTCTTTAATTTTGCAAGTACTTTACTCTTAGTTATCTTTCAAGCAATTTTTTGAGCATTGTGGATGGTTAAACTAGTGAGTTAGAAGTTGTGCATCTTTTGCCCGTGGAGGCCTCTTTATATGCTTTATCTTTGTCCATCTTGAGTTGCGCATTAGCCCTTGGAGGCTCTCTTTTGTTGGTCTTTCATCTCTTGAAGTTGCGCATTGGAGCCATTGAGCAACCCCCTTGAAGTTGCGCACCTCTTGGGGCACTTCATTGTTTGGGTTTGTTTTGTTGTGTTGTGTTGTGGATGCTATCTTGAGTTATCTTTCTCCCTTCCCTACACAATCAAATCAAATTAGTTCAAGTGTTGCTTTGCTAAAAGTTAGATCCAATAAGTGCTTGTTTCTCTCATTTGTTAATAGTTGTACATTGTTGTATCATTGACTCATTCTTTACATTCTTATTTGCATTGATAGTTGCTTGTATCTAGTTCAATTGTTGTGTTTTGTAAAGTTTCTCTTTTGTATCTAACTGTAATTTTTTGTAAAATTATTATTTCTAATCCCTTGTTGCAACCTTAGTTGACCCCTTTGCCCAACCTTAGGCACTAGTCTTAGTTGTCTTAGGGAAAGGCTTGACTTTGCATTGAAAGATTTGCACTTGCATTGTTTGCCTCTCATATAGGCTAGATTCCCCCCAACCTTTAACTAATTAAAATTAACTCTTAGAATTAATCTTTTAACTCACATAGTAACTAGGGTCTACCCCCCTTGGCTTCCCTAGGAGTAAGCCTAGACGGAAGAAGTTCAAGTCAAGGTGACAGTGGGCTTGAACTTAGGCATCATGCCTCCAAAGACACACTAAGTGGATTGGACTTAGTCCACGTTTGCAAGTGTGTATAAGGGCGACAGCAGACTCTAACTGCCTAGAAGAACCACCCCTTGTGAACCCTGGAAGATTTGATTTCCCTGAGGCTTGCATATTCTTATCAATTTTTATAGATGTTTCTTAAGCAATTTTGAGGTTGGTGGGTTCCTTATCCCTTAACTGATATCTCATTTCACCACCAAATGCCTCAATGTAATAAATCAAGATAGCTTTATCAGGAGGCTTGATGTTTGTATGCAAACTTGAAACCAATTCATTGAACTTTGTTAAACTCTTCCATAGTTTCATTTTCATTCATGTTATTGTGATTGTCTAATAAGTTTTCAGTTACTTGCAAATATTGTATTCTTTACTTTATTGTGCAAGCATCTTTTATAGTTGAACATTTTTTTGTTATCAAAGCTTATCTTATCTATTGAATGAATGAGTGTTGAATACTTTACTTAAATTGTTTTATTTTGCAATAAACTCCTAGAATGGTTTCTTTTGCTTAGATTAGCTTAAAGCCATAGTATTTTTGTTAGGGACTACCCCCCTTGGCTTCGCTAGGAGTTGGCCTAGACAGAGGAGTCGAGGATCAGGTGACAGCACCTTGACTCGAGACTTGCCCTCAAGGACACACTAAGTGGATTGAAGATTTCTTCCACAATAGCACAAGTGTGTATAAAGGCGGCAACAGGGCCCAAGAGGCTTTGCAAGTTTGCACGCTAGGGATCGTTTTCTTGAAGGTTTAGTCCTAAGGCCCAAGAAGCTTTGCACCTTAGGGTTTAAACCAATGTTGTATATCTAGGCGATATATCAGATATATCGGATATATCGTCGATATATAGAGGGGGCCTATACATTGTTGGGAATATGTCGCGATACATCCGACATATTGAATGTGTCGCGACACATTGGGAATATATCGTGAGTCGATGGGAAATATCGGCATGCTGGCTAAAAGGGCGGAAAAAGTGCGCGTGAAGGGGTTTTAAAGGCCGCGGGTTGTTTTTTTCACTCATTGTTTCATTTCTAAGGTGTGAGAGAGCTAGAGAGGTGTGAGGGAAGTCATTGTGCATCTATCCAAGGAGGAGAAAGCCAAGGATCTTGTTGCCATTAGCGGAGAGATCGTGAAGTGGGGATTCATCATTCAATCATTCAAACGATCAAGATTTCTAGGTATGATCCAAAACGTTTTTCTTTCATTTGTTTGAAGTTTGAATTTTGTTTTTTAAGAGTTAGGCTAGGGTTTGCAATGTGCCTCTTCTTCTTGTTTTTGAATGGAAGATTCAATCATTCTAATTCATCTAGCTCTCATTATTTAACCTTTGCACTATCATGTGTTCATTTTGGTTTTTTTTTGTGCCATAGGTTTAATATTTTCATCTAAACAAAATGCCGAAGGCATTGGATCCAATGTGGGTGCATGGTGAACCACTGGAACTTCCCGATAGACAAATATTGACATGCAATGTTTGCAGCAAAAGAATTTATGGAAGAATTAGCCGCTTGAAATACCACCTTGCCAAAATCACTGGGTTTGAAGTGGATATTTGTCTAAATAGTAGCCCAAAAATTATGTGTATTGCAAACTAATCACTCATTAATATGGCTAATAAGAGGGATGCGGCTGAGGCTCGCAAAAAAGAACTTGAACTTGCAAATAGAAACACTGGAACAAGTGCCTCTAAGGGGGGACCATTACCACAATCCCACTCCTCTGCCACATGGCCCTCAACTTCTGCAGTCTGCTCATCAACCTCACCTTTCTTTGTGCCAGGGTCAACACCTGGGGGGCAACCTTCTATTCAATCATTGATTAAAAGAAAAGAGACGGAGGAGGCTGACAAGCTTGTGGCCAAATGTTTTTTTTGGAGTGATATACCTTTTAACATTGCCAATAACCCCTTATACCATTCCATGTTTGAAGCTGTTGCAATTGTTGGCTCGAGGTATAGGGGCCCTTCCTATCAAGATTTGAGAGGGCATCTCCTTCAAGGGGAAAAGGCCGACTACACAAAAAGATTAGCTCAGCTCAGGGAAACATGGAAGACCACCGGATGCACCGTGATGTTGGATGGGTGGACTGATGGGAAGGGCAGGTCAATTCTAAACTTCTTGGTTAATTGTCCCAAGGGGACAATGTTTATCAAAAGTGTTGATGCAAGTGCATATACAAAAGATGCACAATTATTATGTGAGTTGTTGGATGGCTTTATCCAAGAGATAGGCCCACAATATGTTGTCCAAGTCATCACGAACAATGTTGCTAATTACGTTGTTGCTGGGAGGATGCTTATGGAGAGGTATCCATCCTTGTACTGGAGTCCTTGTGCCACCCATTGCATTGAGTTGATGCTAGAGGACATGGGAAAATTTCCTTGGATCAAGGAAATCATTGATTCAGCTCGGAGTGTGACAAAATATATATATAGTCACACATTTGTTCTTTCACTCATGAGACAATTCACAGGGAATAGAGAGTTGGTGCGTCCCGCGATCACACGTTTCTCCACCAGCTTCATTTCTCTTCAGTCGCTCCTCAATAGTATGTTGGAGTTACAAAGAATGTTTCTTTCTAATGAGTGGGTTGCTTGTGTCTATAGCACTAAACAAGATGGGCAAGCCATAACCCAACTTGTAAGACATGACCAGAGATTCTGGAATGGAGTAGGGAAGGTATGTACCATTAGTGAACCTTTGGTAAAGGTTCTTCGATTGATTGATGGTGAGAAGCCCGCAATGGGCTACTTGTATGAGGCCATGGATAGGGCCAAGGAAGCTATCTACTGGTACTATGAGGACAAGGGGGAGGAAGGACTCACCAAGAGAGCTCAGATATGGGGTGTGATTGATGAGCGATGGAATAACACTCTCCATCGTCCCATTCATGCAGCAGGGCTCTACCTCAACCCTACATTCGCTTATTCTTGTGGATTTAATTTTGATGGTGAGGTCATTGATGGTTTCCTCCAGTGTGTTTAGAGGGTGGTGTTGACTCCAGCTGAACGCTCAGAGATTTCTAAACAGAATGAGATATATAGGATGGAATCCAGAATGTTGGGCTATGATATGGTTATCCAAGATAGGACTGTTAATATTATGGTAGCTGCGGGAGGTATTTACCTCCACGTGTGAACCTGACGAGAATAGAAGACTCCGAAAAGCAAGAGAAAACCCTAATGAGTTGGCTAATAACCCTAGAAGTCTTGTCGACTCAAGAAGATAATTAATATTAGGTTATTAGCCTCCAAGAGAAGAAGTCAGCCAGAAATAATAATAATATACTGAACAGACACATATCCAAAAGGAAAAGTCGGCCCCAGCAAATCTGGCAGAACCACTATAAATACAGGGCGCTAGTTCTCATTTGAAAGCATCTCAGAATTGCAATTCCCAGTTGGTGCGCACTGCAATCCCTGGTTTGGTGCGCACATGTGGAGGAGGGTTGCAGCTGCAGCTACAGCAGCAGCTAGTTTTTAGTATCGGCTTGGACTATCTCTTGCCTAGGGTTTGGACTATCTGATCAGCTTTTTGTGATGCGCTATCCTTGGGGAAAGGTGCACTACCCTTTGTTTGGCTATCTGGCCTAGGGTTTGCTTCCAGAGAAATTCTCGGTCGAGGTTAAGGTGCTCGGAGGGTGGCTTCGGTCTATGGTTGGGTGACGAGGGTATCGTCAATGGTAAAACGAGCACACCATCTTCTATATTCTAACAGGTTATGGGCCCACACCTCCTTCATTCAGTCTAAACGTTGGAAGGAAACATAGCCGCTAGGATATTGAGCTCACTAAGGAACTGTCGCTAGGGTTACTAGCAGAAGCAGCTCCCAAGACACTGCTGGTAGGGTTACTAGCAGGAGCAATTGCAGAAACCCTAAACCTCTTGTTGAATCACCTTAAGTGAAGAGATTGACCTAATCTTCGGACAGATCAGTGCGCCCTAGCCTAGCGCATCTCCTGATACTCTCAGCAAGCCAAGACGTGAAGTTTGGATTTCTGGTCAAATCTAGGGTTTGACCAAGTCAAGCAGCCATGACGAACTCTATGAAGTCTGAGAACAAGTTA
>ML779400.1:171091-216671 GCA_009831015.1 Picea engelmannii
TGTTTGGCTATCTAGCCTAGGGTTTGCTTCCGGAGAAATTCTCAGTCAAGGTTAAGGTGCTCGGAGGGTGGCTTCGGTCTATGGTTGGGTGACGAGGGTATCGTCAATGGTAAAACGAGCACACCATCTTCTATATTCTAACAAGAACCACAAGGATGCCAAGTAAGCTTCAATTTTCAAATTTTGTTTATTCCTTTCTATATATTATATATGACGCTTATTACTTGATGGAAATCCGAAATATAATTCATTGTCTTCCCTTCATTTTATTCATTGTAGATCTCTGGTGGAAACACTATGGTGGAAAGCTCCGAGATTTGTATAAACTTGTCGTTCGGGGTACTTAGTCAAACTTGCAGTTCTTCAGGGTGTGAGTGCAATTGGAGTGTCTTTGAAAAGATACACTCCAAGAAGCGCAACGGGTTAGAAATGTTAAAAAATGCAACAATCAAAATTTAAATTGTTTATATTTTTTTTAATTTTAATTTTTACAATTTAGTATTTACTATTTACCATCACTATGGCTCTCAATGTTCATACAGGTTAGGTACCCAGCGCCTTAATGACTTGGTATATGTATACTGCAATCTAAGGTTGTGGGTGAAGCAACTTGACAAAAAACCTGACATAGAGACCATTTCATTGGATAACATTGACACCACTAGTCAATGGAGGATGGAGATTCAGAAGCCTGAGATGGAGGAAGCACCCGAGTGGTTGGAGGAGGAGCATGCAGATGATTTGAGGGAGGAGGCGAGAACAAAGGAAGAGGAGGAGGATGATGTTCCACTTCCAATGGATACAGAGACTAAGGAAGAGATTGGACTTCCAGTGGATCCAATGCCACCACCACCTCCATAGAGAGCCATACCTGGAGTTGGACTTGGGTCCGTTGGGGCTGGGAGGAGGCAACACACTTTTCCTTCCACCTCGTCCCCATCACTTACCACCTCAGATGGAGCATCTGGAGCAGCTGAAGCTTCCACTCCAAGCTCATCTCAAGTACCTCCACGACCACCTACTACTTCCAGAGGAAAGGTGGTGCCCTTTACCTGTAAAAGGGCTAGAGCGGCACGACCTAGAGGGAATCAATGATTTGGATTCCTATGATCTATCATTTTCATTTTATCATGTACTATTTAGTATCTAGATCCCTCATGATGATTCATCTCATGAGATACATTTATTTTGATCATTTGATGTGATTTTGCATCTACTATCATCCTATCAGGAACATGTTTCAGAATTTTCAGTTTAGTAACGATATGTGACCACTTGACATCTTATGCATCTTATTTATTGGTTGTATTTTCATATTTATGTAGCAATGTGTTTATTTGATGTTGTTGTTGCTTTACATGTTTAAAAAATTGAAAAAAATGAGTGTTTTTGTATTTTTTGAGGTCTTGCAACATTTTCTGAGATATTCCGATATTTTCCGCCGATGTCGCCAAGAAGTTACATTCCGGACCCTCGCCGATACTTTCCCCGAGACGAGATATACAACATTGGTTTAAACCTTGTTCTTCTTCATCAGCTAGTTCAATCTTCAAGGTGTTGCATGCTTGACTCCATTAGCCCTAAAAGACAACGGTACTAGTCTAAAGCTATTCTTGTGGTGAAAATTGCATTTAGAATTAGCATTGTCTCTCTCTCGACGATCTCACTAACTTCTCTAACCCTAACTTTAGCAAACTAATGCTACTTATTGATGTTGTTACCAAAAGTTTGCTACAGCCACTGATTTTTACTTCAATTTGCTGCATACATACTTGGAAAAGTGGCTTAAGATACTCAGAATTCAGATCTAGCAATTCGATATTATTGTACATGTTGAAGGCTTGCTTTTCACGCTAAATTGCTACATTTTTGAGTAATTTTTCTTGTTGTTGTTGCCAAAGATTGATTGTTGTTATACATTTGTTTTATTGCTGTAATTTGCAACAGGCATTGAATTTGTTGATTATCTAGTGTCTAAGAGGTCATTATTGAGCTATATAACTCGGTGATTGTCTATATTATGATCCAAATTGTTTATTGTCTCGTACAAGTGAACCAATTGTCTTGTTATCTTTCTTACCTCCCCTAGATCTAGACCTAACCTTTAGGTGACCAAAATAGGGGGTTGTAGGCTCGGCTAATCTTGTTATTTGATCCCTCGAGGTCACCAGGGAAGCCTCCCTTGTGGTGGACCTCCTTCCATCACTAAAACGAGAGAAGCATCTACTAAGGTGACAATGGTAGAAGCTTCCAATTATTACACAAGATTGGGATCTTGTGGAGGGCTTTGCGCAAGTACAAATCCTATGATAACAATCACTAGCTAACTGCTTCTCCATTTGGATTGGTGCTTTTCCAATCGCAGGGGGGCGTCCCTATTGTTTCATGCGCTGAAAATTACTTAAAAATCTGTGTGTTGGTATGATAAATCAGCACATAAATAATGGTCCTTGGCATGCAATTAAGCAAGCAAAGACATAAGAAAATTGATAGTTACAAGATATGAGAGAATTTCAGTTTGCAATAGCTAAATATGAAAATAAAATAGAGAGGAATATGTGCTCTAAATGATAAATACAACCAAATTGGAGGCACGAAATACCGCCTACTCCACTGCACAAAAAGATAGTATTGCACCAACAAGTTCAAAGAGTTGAGAAAATAGCGTAATCAAACTTTATCTTTGTATTAGTCAAGAGATTGATTGCACCATAGAGACAAAGTACGAGACTGATGACAATGATATGGCTCTGCGCAAAGTACAAGAAGCAAGAAGAGAAGAGGAGAAGATGGAAAAGAAAGGCTACTAGTTGCTCGCTCCAAAAAACTCCAGCAAACAATGAGCATTCGCCCTTCCTTTATAGATCCTTGAGCTCACTAACGAAGGCGCCTAATTCATGCAAGAGGTCCTCCAAGGATATCCTCGCCATGCACTTTCCTAGGTGAAGTCAAACTCCTTCATGCGCCATCCATAATTCTCTTTGCACTGAAGTAAACCCAAAAATAAGTGAATTCGCCCTATCTATATTTATCCCAAGCTCATGCACCTTCCTTTATCTCTCCATGTAGTGTTTGACTGAAGATAAATTGAAGTCTTTCTCAAAATAAACTGGCTGTCCAAAAATACCATCTTCCTCATGCAAAGTCACTCTGTCTAAAATTAGCTAAGCTCATGCAAGGTCTCCCTGTCTAAAATTATAACTTTCCCTCTTTATAATTTTGCAATTTTAGAAAAAGAAGCAACTAGAAGAAGGGCGCCTCCCTTTACCAAGAATAGTTGATGAGTCATCCACTTGAAAATAGAACTTGATGCATGGAGCTAGGATTTCCTTGATATTAGGGCACCTAAGGTTTGCTTCAAAACACATTGCCACAAGTCATCCACATGGCACCTTCACCCGCTGCCACATTTCACATTGCATGGAGACCACACCTACTTCTGCTAGTAATAGCACTGCTAAAAATAGTAATCCCCCTACAAAATAGGAAAAGGCAAAAAAATGTTGGGCACTGTTAAATATAGTACGCCTAAAAATAAGCGGTGCTAAAAATAGCAACTTCTCGCATGTCAACGAAAAAGGCCAATCAGCATTGTGAACTTGCTAAGATGCCAAATATGTAATCACCTCTAACATGCGGACCTCCGAAGTCTGGCTTCTAAAAAGTAGGAAGACTGCTAAAAATAGCAATTTTCCCCAAAACTGATGAACATGCCTCTTAAATGAACTCAAATCCCTAGAAACCCTGTCTATGATCTCTATGAAACCTGTCTCTGACCTCTCTGAAACCTATCTCTAACAACCAGCTCGATGAAAGCTAGTTGGATCTTAACCCTCCATTTGCATAGGCAAATTTGGGGGTTAACATGTTGTCAACTTCACTTTTCTACATTTGTTCACACCTATGAAACATGATTCGTTGAAAACCCCCCTCGTGTCTCGAATCCGACGTGGGGACACAGATTCGACCTAATTCGTGTCCAACACAAATTTAGGTCGTGTCCTTCACACGTGACACGACCTAAATTCGTGTCAGACACGAATTAGGATCGTGTCCCGATTTTCTGACACGTGTCATGAAAAAAGGAGGCTCGCGCCCTCTAAAAAGTGTATTTCTCATTCTTTTTCTCATTGTTTTCTCAACAGGTCAAGGTGTGGGTGATTTTGGTGAGCAAGGAAGAGGTTTTAGTGCAGGTTTGAGTGCATTCCAAGTGTTGCCAAGTGGATTTGAGGACCAAACAGCAAGTTTTATGCTACAGCAGTGATATTTCTTCCTCCTTCAACAAAACTGATGGCTCAATCATCAAAGATAGCAGCAAAAGGGCAAAGGAAAGGGAAGAATCCCAATGTTGGTGTTGCTCCTCCTCCAACAACTTCAGTACCCTCTTTTAGTGTCCCATCTTCTACAAGTGGAGCTGGAAGTGAAGCTTCAAATGATGGAAAAATCAGCAGGGCAGCAAAACAGCAAGGTCAAGACAACAAATATCCATTGTGGAAGTATGTTACAAAGAAACAAGGAGATGGGGCCAAGGCAAAGGGGGGTGGGAATGTTTTGTGGACATGTGGCTTTTGCCATAATGATTTTACAAGCACTTATTTATGAGTTAAAGGCCATTTGTGGGGCTTCCTTGTGGACTTGGAGCATGTAAATCAGTGAGTGCATCCAAAAAAAGAGAAATGGCAAAAGAGGATGTTGTTGGCTTGGGAAAGGTGGCAGCAGCATCTAAGAAAATCCAAAATGATGATCCTCTTCCATTCTTAAAGAAGCCATCTAGCAATTTTAAATTTGGGAGTGGGAGTGCAACTCAAGTTACTCAACAAGCAAGAAAGAGGGGGGCAACTAGTCCAACGGACAAGATATTTCAGCGAGAGAAGCGAGAAGAGGTTGATCTTACCATTGGTTTATTTTTCTATCTCAACTTCATTTCCTTCAATGTTGCACGGTCTCCTTTGTTTCTTGAGATGTGTAGAGCTCTAATTGATCATGCTCCAATTGGATATGTTCCTCCTAATTCAGAGAAGCTTAGAACCACATTGTTGGTGAAGGCAAAGAAGGAGGTGGATAAAATCCTACAGCCTATCAAATCAGCATGGCCCTCAACGGGTGTAAGTATTGTTTCCGATGGTTGGACAGATGCAACACGCCATCCATTCATCAACTTCATGGTGTCTTCCCTGAATGGAGCAGTCTTCTTGAAAGCAATGGATGCTCTTGGAAAATACAAGGATGCACAATATATGGGTGAGTTGTTCATTAAGGTTATTGAAGATGTAGGTGTTGATTCTTGGGAGCAAATTATTATAGACAATGCACATGTTTGCAAGGATGTTGGCATGATTTTGGAAGCTAAATATCCACAAATATTTTGGACAACTTGCAATGTTCATTCTTTGAATTTAGCACTTGTTATAGCAAGATTTGCCTCACTATTGCTATCTTGCACAGAGGGCCTTTTTCCATTTCCCTATGCAGACTTGTCATCCCTTTTGATGAATCCAGAGCCAAAAATATACATTTTTCCACATATACACTCCCTATCAGCTATGCAAGATGCATATACGCTGGTTGCTCCAATACAGCCCGCGTACATCGGGATTTGTGCCAGAAAATACAAAAATGAGGTCGGGTTTCCATGTCACAACAAAAGATCTCTGATCCTTGGCCTTCCACATATTGGAAACGTTCCAACTCAGCCCTTCAGTTGCATTCTAAAGGCTATAAAAGCACAATTCTGAGCTATAGAAAGAAGGAGAAAGCATTCAACTTTGAGAGTAAAGTTACTCTGGAGAAATTACTTCATATTGAGTCTGCATCCCTTTGTCCCTCAAGTCTGAACTTAGTGTTCAGCCCCTAAGCTCTTTCCCTATTGTTGAGAGAACCTCATTGACTCTCTCCTATGAGCTTGCTTTTGGTGGAGGATTGAAGTGGTGGAGGCCCAGTTGGAAGGAACTTGGTTTCTTGGTTTCAAACCGTGCCGACACGAAAGTCTGTAATGTTGTCACTTCTGTTGATCAATTATTAATAGAAATACTCCTTTCCCGTCCTATTGGTATATTGCAAATGTATGATTATTATCCATGGGCATGTTTGTAATGTTTATTGATGGATTATGCTATCTAATGTGCTAACCCCATTATATCATCACTATATATTTGCTCTGCTCGTTTGTTAAGAACTTATTGCATGTATAAAGCTTTGGGTCGAAGTGCTCAACGGTGGAACATCATCAAACGTTGGATTGAGGTAGGCCTCTTTCTTATCTTGCACATTATTTCATATAGCATGTGTTGGAATTGAGTTGATTTCTGCAGTCATACCTGTCTGTTGTGGTTTACCCTTGGCCATAGAGAGTTTTTCCCTCGTAACAGCACTTAAATCTATTGTTGTGGAAGTGACATGGATGGGAAGTCTTATTGAGGATGCACGCCACATTCGCAATTTTGTACAAAACCATACCAATGCCCTCACAATCTACAAAGCATACACACATCTATCATTGTTGAAGATTGCAGATACTTGGTTTGCCTCCTCGTTCATCATGCTTAAGAGGTTGAGGGAGGTCAAGAGTGCTCTTAGGTCCATGGTTATTTCAGAGTATTGGTCTTTTTGGAGAAAGACAGATCAAGCTTCTTCAAAAAGGGTCAAGGATACAGTGTTAGATGATGGTTGGTGGGAGAGGGTAGATCTTACCCTTAAGATCATGGACCCTATCATCTCTTTGTTGCGGTTTGCAAACACGGGCAAGCCCATCCTAGGAGAGGTTTATGAGGGGTGGGATTCCATGATTGAGTCTGTGAAGACCGTTGTTTTAAAGCATGAGTGTCGTGAGTATGGGACAGCAGGAGAGACCTTATTCGCCACCATACAGGATATTCTTATCCGCAAGTGGGATAAGAATTGCACACCTTTGCATTGCTTGGCTCACTCATTGAATCCCAAGTACTATACTAATGAATGGCTCAATTGTGGGCCTTCACGCAGATTCCCTCCTCACATGGATGGTGAGATTTCACAGGGGAGGAAGGATGCATTTAGACGGCTATTTCAGGATAGAGCATACCTTGATGAGGTGGAGGAGGGCTTCATAGAGTTTTCCACTGGCACTGGGAGATTTGTAGGCTATGATGTGCTCAGAGACAGGGGGGCTAAGAAGCCCTATGCTTGGTGGGTAACTCATGGGGCAACATGCCCTCTTCTACAGCAGTTAGCCATGAGGCTCCTCTCTCAGGTTACTTCATCCTCTTGTTGCAAGAGGAAATGGAGCACATATGGGAATTTGTACAGTTTGAAGAAGAGCAGGCTTGAGCAGTCCAGGGCAGAGACAATGGTGTATGTGCACAGCAATCTCCGTCTTATTTACAGGCAAAGAGAAGAGTGGATGAAGAGAAAGACAAAGATGTGGGATGTGTTTCCTGATGATATGGGTTTAGACAACAGTGTTGAGTTGGCATTAGCCAACTTGGATCTCAATGATCCAGTGCTAGAGCCAGTCACTTTTGATGATGGTGATCCTCTCGAGGGGTCATCCTCCACAGCAGCAGATGCACAGATTACATTGGATATAGAGGAGGAAGAGGAGGATGGAGAGGAGAGTAGTGGTGAGGATCAGGACACTGATATTGATGATTATTTCATGGAGGACAAGTACTACTGAGTCTTGACAGTTCTTCCATCTACGGTGTCGGTTCTAGTATCTACCCTATGTCTATTTTGTATTTGCCATTGGCATTCTCAGCTATAGTGTTAGTGACTCTGACTCGATATTACTATCTAGATTCTACTATCTAGTATGAATCATGATCATTGTAATACATTTTGATTTTGATGACTTAATGAGAATGTTGCAGGCGCGGCTAATGGTTCTAATTTCTTGTGTGTTCAAGCTTCAGTCTTTAATGTTTGTCAGTTTATCATCATTGATGTTACAATGTTGAATCAAAATGTATACAGTATAAATTATAATTTATAAATTATAATGAATCATGATTTAATCATTTATCATTTATGTTACATCATACATGTTTAAAGTTTTGTATCGTGTAAATCTTCTAGTTTCTAACAAAATATGAATCTTTATGTCTAAATTTCATTTTTGTATGTGTAATTTTCAAAAAAAAATCATATATAATTTTTTTAGATATATATATATATATAAACGTGTCATGTTGTCGAGGTCAAAATTTCACGTGTCAGACACTCGTATTTCCGTGTCCTTCGTGTCCCGTCTCATCGTGTCAGGTGACTTAGGTTCACACCCAAAAAGATGGTCAAACTGAGGTAGTTAATTATACTTTGGTTCATACTCCCTGCTCCTTTCTCTAGACAACTCTACCCACATTTGCAACTGTGGAGTTGTCTCAACAACTTCTACCCAACCGTCGCTAGAAGTTGGCTTTCTTGTTGTAGGGTTCTGCCACAAATCTCCTTTTCTCTTGAAGTCTGCATCCTTTTCTGCATCAATCTTGTTTTGCTTGTGTTTCTTTGTCATGGAGTCAACATCGTCTTCTATTTTAATCGTTCATCTTCTTGATCAATCCTGAATCTTCCACTCCAATACTTGTATAAAATAATTTCTTGTAGATGGGACGTCTTCGACCAACAAGACAACTGCAATCTTCTTCATTCACCTGCTTACAAAACATGTCTCTTGTACAATATCCAGTAAGACAACTTATCTTTGTCAATGATTTTGATTCTTCATGTCTTTGTAACATCAAATACTTGCAAAAACAAAAACTTGTCTAATGTCGAAATGGCCAGTTTCAACCCAGACTCAATTTTGTACAAACAATAACCTGACTTTTCTTTCGTCCCTATAATGGCAATTTATTATGACTCTTTCAACTTGACTTTGACAATGACATAACCAAAATCTATCAATCTCACCTGGATAAACCCTCAACTTTTCACTTGACTCCAGCACTTTACATCAAGAGACTTCATATTGACTTAGACTCATAAATTTAACTTAGGGTGTTGGGTAACACCAATCATGCACCCTTTTTTTTACATCAATGAGTTCTCCAATTTCTTAAACTTGACTCACTTCATTACAAATTCTCAACTTCTAACTTTCACTATTTCAGTGACTTCATTTTCATGAGGATTTTTCTACTTGACAAACTTTCACCTTCAATTTATTTTGACTCTAGACTCTCGACTTGACTCCAACTCTTACATGACCCTCTTCATTGATTTGCAAAAGGACATTATTACATAATCAAATTTAATTTCAGACTCTCTTTCTATCCATAAACTCTCAACCATTTATGACTACATACTCAGAGATTAGGACTCATCTAATACATTTGACTTCTACACCCACAAACATATTTGAGCTAAGAAAATTATATTTGATTTGGTTACCACTGGACCCTTACTTTAAACCATAAAGTTCTCCAAAAATGACCCACAAATTGTGTCTATGTAGCTAATTAATTGTACTTTGGTTCTCATAGTGCGAATCAAGGGTTGTGGTGGAATCATTTTCATCTTGTCAAGAGTTATGGTGGAATTGTTTGCAATGGACACAACTAATTCCCTCGGGTCGGGATCGGTTTCCATCCACCAAATACAATTCCTGCCTAAACTCACAAACTAGCACAAAAAGAGGGTTCTAACTCCAATTTCCTTGAGCGTAGAGGAAAGGGAGAGGAGGGCCCACATGAGACGGACCCCTAAAACCTCAAACGACAACCCTGACTTCTAAACCTTGCATTTCACTTACCTTCTATCTTAGCATTGTGTTTTCAGAGTGAACAGTGGGAGCACAACCTTCATTATAGAGGCACAGGGATTCTCATTCACAATGACAAGCACATCAGTTTCCAATGAGACAGGCGCATCAATTCCAATGAGAGGCACTTGGCACAGAAATTTAAGCTTGGACAAAGGAAGCTCTTTGATCTTACACAATGATCTTGCCAAGAACCATCAAATCCATCCATCATCATATTCTAATTTTGAGGTATGTTGTTTGCATTTATAGTTTTGTGGCCTCACTATGCACTATTGTTGGCTTTGTTGGATTTATTAACAACCTGTTTGTGTGTTTGTAGCATACAACCCCTATTCAAACTACCAAGAGACTATCTAATATAGTGAAGATTGTTGTAATGTAGGGCCAAGTTGGTTGTAGCAAAGAATCTCACCAACAAAAACTACCCACAAGTTTTTCTTTTTCCAAAGGCCTCACATTCATCGGTTCAATCTAGGCATGGAATTCGTGGTGCGAGGAGTGGAGGGAGAGAAAATGGTGACCATCAAGATTAACAAAAAAATATCATTTTGTATTTCCCCTATGGAAGTATGTGACAAAGATTGGGGCAATTCCTATGTGGCAATCCCTATGTGGCATTAAGGTAGAACATCCTTCATAGAATGAGGACACATGGCTTGTAAAGCCCCTTTACAAGGCTGATTGCACACTTGTTCATGAGCCATCCCTCATCCAAGGGAAGTTTTGGGTACATTCATGGCTTTGGATACTACTTTATTGAGGCCACCCCACATTCCAGCCCACATGTAGACACAAAATCATGAAAACATTATTAAAAGAAGTCATGAAACCCAATTTTGAGGAGAGACTTGCTTAGAAGAGTCTAGAAGGCATTTTAAAAGGGTTATTTATGATACATCAGATCTATTTTAAGGAGGCATTCCATGGAGAAGCCTCTGAATGGCACAATGTTAAGGAAAAGCAATATTTTGGTGGAGTGTTTAGCATAGGAGTGTGACACTTGGATGATTTGACCCCTTCAAAATCATAGTTGGCTGGAAAGTGAATTTGCTGAACTGTTATCACTGAAAAAGACTATTGGAGGGATTCTGGAGTTCAGGGGGAATGTTTTTCTAGGTATACAACATTGTAAGTTGTAACCTTGCCAGCTCTCATATGAGGGGGATGCTGACAACAGAAACAGACATCAAGCTTTGCAGACAGTGATTTTGTCGATGCAGTCAGTGATCTTGAATACAGGGATATGCAGATTGGTTGATGAGAGCTTTAGCAGTTTATTGGATCTCTCATATGAAGGGAGGTGTTAGAGGAGCAAACAAAAAGCTCCAACATTAAATATTATTATATTGACATATGAACATTTATATTATATTTGATGTACTCCCACCTACCTTGGGCTAGCCCTTGGAATATATTTGCTGCATTCTAATATAATGTCATATATGCTCTCCATTCGCATGTGCATTTATTTGGTTGTACGTTTACAGTACAACTTATAAGTGTACAAAATGTGAAATTAGGTTTACATCACACAAAGAAACAACTGCTGAAATCCAGATCTTGGTTGACAATGAAATGATAGCTAACCTATGCTAAGCTGAGAGTTGTGAATTGTATTCCTTTCCTGCCGGCCTTGTCAAAACTCATTAAACTCATTTTCAGTTATCTCAGAAAATGTCCCAACCTGAGTGCAATTTCAGAAAATGTCCCAGAGGCTATTTTAGACATTAACAGAATAATCAGCACTAATTTTCTTTGACAGATTCCAGCACCGTAGTAAAAAAAACATTAGTAACAGCATTATATCAAACAACAAGCACTTCTTATGCATGGTGCAGTACTTTGGCCAAATGACCAGGTGTGAGTTCTGTGTTACACAAAGCACTGATTCATATACCAGTAACCACATTGAGAAAAAGATATCACACTGATTCATATACCGGTAAGCACATTGAGCAAAAGATATCACACTGATTCAATTAAAAGCTTATAATATTATCACATCAGGACTTAGCATTGCACACATACATACATAGCAGTGCTTTTAAACTCAGCTGACTCAGACTTGGACTCAACCAAATTGACCAAGTTGACCACAAACTGAGTCAACTTGGCCCTCTGCTTGGTTCAGAGACCGATTTGGTACCGAACTGGCCAAGTCAATGCATGACTCAGCCGGTTTGGTACTGAACTGGTCCAACTCAGTGGAGTCCATACCTACTCGGCCAAGTTGGTTTTGAAGGAAAAGTTAATTTTTTTTAAATCTACCTAAATCCTAATTCCTAGCACCCTAAACCCTAAAACAAACTATATAGAGACACCCCCACCTCTATTTGCCTCACACCTCTCTCATTGAGAATTTGTGAGCATTTCGAGTTTTGGAGCAGCATTGAAGAGTTGTGATTTAGAATGAGTTTGGAGCTTGTTTGGGAATCCTCTTAGGCTGTTTGCACTGGATTTGCCATCTAAGTGAGGACTTTGCATATTTTGTCTCTAATGGTTTGGATGTTAAATTATGAGTTTGATTTCTTATGCAGATTAAATCTTTTATTTTCTTCAACACTTTAATTCCAGCTTAATACACTTCAGCAATATCAAATCATAACCGAATAGCAATAACCATGTAGACACGTTAGCATGCACATCAATAACACATATACCCTGGGGAAACCCTATACAGGGAGAAAAACCCCAGCAAACGATATTCCTTTATTGCATTAATAATGTAAGATCACTTACAAATATCCACCATAAATGTTCTACTCTTAAAGAGCTTGCCAAGATGACTCTGACCTAACAGAGACCTAAGAGACCTTGCTGAAATATACCTCCGATATGTTGCATCTATTGTTGATATACACCTCTGATATGCTGTTGATATACGCCTCTGAAATGCAGCCTCTATTGCTGATATACACCTCTGATATGAAGTCTCTATTGCTGATATACAGCACTGATATGTTGCTGATATATGCCTCTGATATTCAGCCTCTATTGCTGATATACAGCACTGATATTCTGCTGATATACGCCTCTGATATGCAGCCTCTATTGCTGATATACAGCACTGATATGCTGCTGATATACGCCTCTGATATGCAGCCTCTATTGCTGATACACAGCACTGATATGCTTCTTTGGTATGCTGCCTCTTTATCACTGATATGCGCCTCTATAGCTTCTCACCCTTAACCTGCATATCAAACTGTGTTGAAGAGAGGGGTCGACCTCTGCTTATAAAGGCTGAAGAGGAGAAGTGAATGGCTCGAAATAGTAACTTGTTTGCATCCTTTAAAGTTTAATCATAACTCAACTTCATACTTTAGTTCTAACTTAGAACTAGACTTGACACTTCAGTTACAACTCACCCTTGACTTGGCATGCATGCGTACTAACTTAGCATGCACATGACATGCATGCATGCAACATGCAACTAGTCATGCATGCAATGCAACTAGTCATGCATGCAGTACATGTCATGCATGCAACATGCAACATGCAACTGGACATGCATGCAGTGCATGTCATGCTGCAACATGCAACATGTGACAACTTGACAACAAAGTCTTTGACTTAGACATGCAACTTTGACTTCTACAACTCGACTGTTTACAAGGCAATTCGAAATACTCTTCATGGTGGATAATGTCACACGTGCCAACGCACTAGATCAATACATTTATATCATTTGTAATATTAGGAATATTGTTTGTTTCTAGCTCATAGGAATTTTATATTCAACCTAACTTTTGCTAGATGTCTTAACTTTTTCTCATGGCTCAAGAGGCTTGACCAGGCTCACTGAAGTTGTACGTTCCCCCTGACTTTTGCACTAGTCTGTCTATGCTCACAGAGGTTGTACGTTCCCCCTGACTTTTGCACTAGACTGTCTATGCTCACAGAGGTTGTACGTTCCCCCTGACTTTTGCATTAGACTTACATAGCATCTCATTCGTCCTGACTTTTGCTTTGACTCATAGAGGTTGTACGTTCCCCCTGGCTTTTGTCAATACATCACAAGACTGGTTGATTCTCCAAATCTCCCTGGCTAGCCTCAAGGTGTCCCATATGGCCTCTCATTGGAGAATGACTGTCGATGCTACAAAATTTAACACTCCCTCTCAGCGAGGGAGTCATTCTCAGCCACACCAAGCTTGCCTCTCAATTGCACAAACTATCTCGAGGTCAGAGGCTTGGTCAGGATATCAGCTACCTACTCGCTCGTGGCTATGTACTGTAACTTTACAGTTTTTCTCTGGACCAAGTCTCGGATGTAGTGGTACCTCATGTCAATATTTTTTTACCTGTCGTGAAATATCGGGTTCTCTGTCAATTTTATGCAACTTTGATTATCACAGTGAACCACCGTTGTCTCGAGCTTGTCACCAAACAACCCAGAAACCAATTGTCCGACCCATATTGCTTCCTTGCTAGCATCACTTGCTGCAATGTACTCAGCCTCTGTTGTACTCTGTGCAATGGATCCATGCTTCTTGCTTGACCAAGAGATCATAGCAGATCCTGTCTTACCAAACTCTGGGAGCCTGCTTAAGACCGTACAAGGCCTTCCTTTGCTTGCATACATGAGGGCCTTTGTTATGCAGTACAAAACCATCTAGTTGTTCCACAAAGACCTCATGCTCAATCTTTCCATTCAGGAATGTTGTTTTTACATCCATCTGATGTAGCTTCCAACCAAGAACGGAAGCTAAAGCAATAATAGTTCGAATGGAGGTATACCTGGCTATAGAGGCAAAAGTCTCTTCGTAGTCGATTCCTTCTTTCTGAGTGAAGCCTCTGGCTACAAATCTTGCTTTGAACTTTTCCACACTTCCATCAGCTGCATGTTTGATCTTATAGATCCATTTGGAATAAACCACCGATTTGTCTTTTGGCCTCGGCACAATGTCCCAAACATTATTCTTTATAATAGACCTGTATTCCTCAAGCATGGCATCCTTCCATACTTGTAATTTATTTGCTTCTTCAAATGAAGAAGGTTCAGCATCACTAATGCTGCTCATCAGTGCAACATAGCCTCCAAACCTATGAGGCCTCTTACTTTCCCTGAAAGTTCCTTTGGGAGCAGTTATCCTTTCTGCTTCCTACATTGTTTCTTTAAGCAACCCTGGCTTCCTTTTGGCTGGAGGTCCTTCAAGAATTCTTTCTAACTCTTCAACAGGTTCTAGGGGCTCATTACTTGGCCCTTCAGGAGGTTCCTCCCTCTGATCATCCGACCCTTCATTTTCAGAAGAGGGTGAAGCTGGCTGAACTGCTTCTGATTCCTGTTGAAGCTCTATGGATTTCTTGAATGTGGCTTCCTCATGGAAAGTCACATCTTTGCTTACCTCTATTTGCCTCTGACCTGGTACATAAATCCTATAAGCCTTGGAGTTCTCACCGTACCCCACAAAAACCCCTTTCTTGCCTGAGGGTTCCATCTTTGTCCTTTTTTCCTTAGGGACATGAATATACATAGGAAACCCAAATATCCTTAGATGCCCTACTTCAGGTTTGATGACACATGTTCCAAATATACACGGCAGTGGAGGTAGCTTCTACCCATAAAGAATTTGGCATATCCTGGTCAAACATCATTGCTTTCGCTGCCTCACATCACAAATTGTCCTGTTTTTCCTCTCAGCAACTCCATTTTGCTGAGGGTTATATGGCACGGTCAACTGTCTCTTGATTCATGTTGACTTGCAGAAATCCTCAAACTGGAGAGATTCAAACTCTCTTCCATTGTTTGTTCTAAGGATTCTGATGTGTTTCCCTGTCTGCTTTTCAATAAAGGCTTTATACTCTTTGAATTTATCAAATGTGTCACTTTTAGCTTTAAGGAAATATATTCAACATTTTCTTGAGTAATCATCAATAAAAATGACATAATACAAACAACCACTGAGTGAGGGAGATGACATGGGACCACATACATCAGAATGAACCAAATCTAAGATGCCCTGAGCTCTGTTGTCACTACTAGGAAATGCTTTCTTTATATTTTTACCTAGCATGCATCCCTTACAAATTTCATTTTTACTAAGAGAAATAAAGGGCATGCCACATACCATGTTCTGTAGATTTGGAAGAGCTTTGTAATGAAGATGTCCAAGTCTTTTGTGCCACAACTCGCTGGAGCTAATCGCATCATGAACCAATGCCTGAACTGGCTGTCCTGTCACGACATACAGTCCTCCTCTGCGAGTTCCAATGGGTTCTGTTGTACTTAAGTGGCTACCTTTAGCCCATAGTAGTGTCTTCCTGTCCTTGAAGATCACCCAATATCCCTTGTCCTCAAGGGTTGCAACTGATAGTAGATTCTTCTTGAGCCCTGGAACATAAAATATTTCATCAACAAGAAGTGTAGCCCCAAATTCCAATCTAAAGGAGAAAGAGCCTGCTCCCTCTATCTTGTAACATTTGTCATCCCCAAGCTCAACCTGCTCTACAAATGATTTTGTCTCGAAATCTGAGAGGATCTCCTTGTACCCTGACATGTGCTTTGATGCACCACTGTCTACTAACCAAGTTTTCAGCCCCGTCAAAACTGAACTGGATAAAGCAGAAACCAAGTAATATTATTTTCTATTTTCTTTCTCATTAGAAGGACTTTTCTGTTTCATTTTGGATTCATCATCCTCAGCAATTGAGGCATGATGTTTCCCTTTCCTTGGATACTTCTTTCTAAACCAACATTTTTTAGCAAAATGACCCAACTTATTACAACTAAAGCATTTAATCTTATATGTATCAATACTCTTGCCTTTGAATGTACCTTTGGTGTTTGGCTTTCTCTGAGAGCCTTTCTGGAAAGTGTCTTTCTTCTTTCCCTTGAATCTTGATGCTAAAGTTGAGTGCTCTTCTTTCGTTGGCTCGCTCCTGGTAGCTATGCGACTCTTCTCCTGGAGGCAATCATGCCATAACCTCTCAAACGTGGGATGAATCTCTCTCCCACTTACACTGGATAAGAAGGTCTCCCATGAAGAAGGAAGACCGTCAAAAATGGCTTGCACTAAATCATCATCGTCCACTGTCACCCCTGTGACCAAAAGTTGATCTCTGATCTGGGCTATCCTGGAACAAAAAGATGCCACTAATTCACCTTTCTCCATCTTCGAATACTTAAGCTTGTGCTTAAGTGCCCTCTTATGACTTGGAGCCTGTTTCTCATACAGATTCACCAAGGTATCCATACAGTCCTTGGCAGTCATTAACGAAGTCATTGCAGGCATTATACTGTCTTTGACTGAGTCAAAGATGATTCGCTTGGCTTTTGTTTGACTCTTCCTGAAGGCTTCTCTTCCTGCATTATTAGTGGGTTCCTCCACCACTGTGGTCACATACTACTCAAGATCATGCTCCTGCAAGATATTTGTTATCCGAAGCTTCCACACATTGAAGTTGGCAGCTCCTTTGAGCCTATCCTCGGCCCTGACTGAAATGAAGGATGCCATGGACCTCACACTGGAAACTTAATCAAGCTCGCTTGGATCTGTGTGTACCTGTTGTTGCACTTCAACACGCTTAACACACCCTAAGCTTTGATACCATGTTAAATTATGAGCTTGATTTCTTATGCGGATTAATTCTCTTATTTTCTTGAACACTTTGATTCCAGCTTAATACACTTCAACAATACCAAATCATAACCAAATAGCAATAACCATGTAAATACGTAAGCATGCACATCAATAACACATATACCCTGGGGAAACCCTATACAGGGAGAAAAACCCCAGCAAACGATATTCCTTTATTACATTAATAATGTAAGATCACTTACAAATATCCACCATGAATGTTCTACTCTTAAAGAGCTTGCCAAGATGACTCTGACCTGACAGAGACCTAAGAGACCTTGCTGAAATATACCTCCGATGTGTTGCATCTATTGTTGATATACAACACTGATATGTTGTTGATATACGCCTCTGATATGCAGCCTCTATTGTTGATATACAGCAGTGATATGTTGTTGATATGCAGCCTCTATTGTTGATATACAGCACTGATATGTTGTTGATATATGCCTCTGATATTCAGCCTCTATTGTTGATATACAGCACTGATATGTTGTTGATATATGCCTCTGATATGCAGCCTCTATTGTTGATATACAGCACTGATATGTTGTTGATATACGCCTTTGATATGCAGCCTCTATTGCTGATACACAGCATTGATATGCTTCTTTGGTATGCTGCCTCTTTATCACTAATATGTGCCTCTATTGCTTCACTCTTAACCTACATATCAAACTGTGTTGAAGAGACAGGTCAACCTCTACTTATAAAGGCTGAAGAGGAGAAGTGAATGGCTCGAAATAGTAACTTGTTTGCATGCTTTAATCATAACTCAACTTCATACTTTAGTTCTAACTTAGAACTAGACTTGAGACTTCAGTTACAACTCACCCTTGACTTGGCATGCATGCGTACTAACTTAGCATGCACATGACATGCATGCATGCAACATGCAACTAGTCATGCATGCAGTGCAACTAGTCATGCATGCAACATGCAACATGCAACTGGACATGTATGCAGTGCATGTCATGCTACAACATGCAACATGCATGCATGCAACATGTGACAACTTGACAACAAAGTCTTTGACTTAGACATGCAACTTTGACTTCTACAACTCGACTCTTTACAAGGCAATTTGAAATACTCTTCATGGTGGATAATGTCACACGTGCCAACGCACTAGATCAATACATTTATATCATTTGCAATATTAGGAATATCGTTTGTTTCTAGCTCATAGGAATTTAATATGCAACCTAACTTTTGCTAGATGCCTTGACTTTTGCTCATGGCTCACAAGGCTTGACCAGGCTCACAGAGGTTGTACGTTCCCCCTGACTTTTGCACTATTCTGTCTATGCTCACAGAGGTTGTACATTCCCCCTAACTTTTGCATTAGACTTACATAGCATCTCGTTTATCCTGACTTTTGGTTTGACTCACAAAGGTTGTACGTTCCCCCTGGCTTTTGTCAATACCTCACAAGACTAGTTGATTCTCCAAATCTCCCTGGCTAGCCTCAGGGTGGCCCATATGGCCTCTCATTGGAGAATGAGTGTCGATGCTGCTAAATTTAACATTGGAATCTTTAAAATATATATTTTTCATTAAAATTTAAATATTTTATGTATTTTTTAGTAAACCAAGTCATTAAATTCAAACCAGTCCGAGTCATGCCCAAGTCTGAGTCCAAGTTGCCCCTCGGCCGATTCCAACAGCATTGTTACAACACCTAACCCAGTAGGGACATCAAGTGAAGCACACAACAGAGGCAGCCAGCCCAGGGGATCAACCCCGAGAACCTCCTGCATGAGCTCAAAGCATTCGACCGCTCAAGCTAGCACACCAAGCTATAACATATGTGTGTTTGAGAGAGACACTTTTGGTGGAATAGATCTCCTTATCAAAAACATCTAAAGGCAAAGAGGTTTTCCATTTGAAAAGAAAAACCTTCAATATCAATGAACTTCTGATTGACTGAGTGACTTACCAGCTCGTGGCTCTTTCTTTGTGCGAGGATCTTTTGCAGCTTGCCATCCCCCAAATGAATTTCTCTTCTCAGAGGGTCTAGTCGGTATTGGTTCGGAGGCACTGTTATTCAAGAACTCAGGAGGACCTGTAACCTGCAGGAACCTAGAGTCAGAGCCTTTTCAAATGAAAGAAAAAATTGAATTTTGAACAGATTAGGAGTTTGTTCACTGTTGGAATGCAATCTGTTAAGATTGAAGTCAACTGACTTTAATTAAATATCTCAAAGCACTAAGAAAAATCATCAGACAGTTCTAAGCAGCCCTTAGGAAAAGAAATGCAACTGGGTTCAATAAGCGCCACTTCCCAGTACCCACTACCTGATAAATTAAACTAAATTCAATTAATGTTTGACCATCCAATCCTCCCTTTGGCCCTGCATTCCCGTAGCCCGCTCTCCTAAGAACAAAAGGAAATTGTTTTATTAAACTCAACTGGGTTTTGGCATAAATTATATTTCCTGAGAACATTTCCTCCAGGTCACTGAACTGACAGCCAGTCTTTAATTTTTATGTCTGCCACATTCGTATCGGGCGCCTAGGGAAAAAATGAAATGTAAGTTGAAAAATGAGTTGGGTAGCTCCACGGTGCCTCTCGCGTTGTGTGTGAAAATAGAGAGAGACAGAAACAGAAGTAAATAAACAGTTGGAAAATCAAGTTGGGTACCAAGACAAATAATTAAGAAAACATGAGTTGAATGCCTTGTCCTCACATTACAGACAAACAGATGGAAAATATTAGTGGGTTGCTTAAAAAATGGAGATTGTATGAAAAATGATTTGGGTACCTCAGAAAAAGCATCAAAAGCAGATGGCAACAGCGATCCCTTCGTTGGCTGCAGAGGCATCGAAAGCTTCTGCTTAGGGTATTCATTTCGTTTTTCATTTTCGTCACTGTCCTCGTCACTATCAGTCCGAAAAGCCTCCTGTGGCGTCTCCTCCTCTTCGGAAGAGTATCCCTGCACAAGTGCCAGACTCATCTCCCAAACCTGCCTAAACCCACCTTCAAAAAACACACCAATTTTTCCCCGAGCTATGTGCCCCAATGGGTTGAACTCCAACGAGTTTTAATGTTTAATATGGGAATCTGTAATAAAATGAGTTTGGTTTAATTTTTAATTTTGGGTGTCTATACGAAAGTGAATCTGGAAATGATAACGAAAGTCGCTCTTATATACACATAAATATAAATATTAGAGTACTTGAAAAAAAATTAAGGGTCAAATCCCAAAACAGACTCAACGGAGTCCAATTGATGTAAGCATCATCCCTAGCTAAGTCCATGGGTTAAACATTGGAAAAGACTAATATACAACTTTTTATAGTTGGAGTAGTTGGGAGGAAGGTTTCACACGCTTCTCACCAAGATTTAATTTTCATTGAGATTATTGGGCCTATTGTGATGAGGCTAGAAGGGTGGTTATCCCTAAGTGTGGGACCCCATAGGTGTGTCTTTCAATGTCTTGGCCCTTGCTAAGTCATAAGTTTCTTGCTAGTGTTGGCTTACGCACTGTTGATACTAGCATGGGTTTATAGCGAGAGTCACTCTAGTGATTTCCACTATAAATTCTTTTATATTAAAAAATATAATAATAATAAGAATCTATTTTTAAGGTAGCCCAAAGGGGTTGGATCCAATGGTGGAAAGCGAGGAGTTTTTCACCGTTGGACAAGGTTCAATTCTCGTGAGGGCTTTACCTAGAGCCATGGGGACACCTTGAGGTAGTGGTCGAACGTGTGGTTGCACCCAGAGATACTATAATAAATGGTATCGTGACCCGTGCACACATAAGTGGATCAAAGCCCACCCCCATGTCCTTCAACTTTAACTTTTCTCAATCCTCGTGTGGAACAAAGGGAAGATGAGGCGAGACAAGTCTTCGCGACTAGGGCCCAAACCCTAGCCTCCTCGCTCTGGTTTCCGAGTGCAGGGACGCGGATTGTAGCAGTCGATCATCCAGGGCCGCGGATCGGCATTTCCAACGACTCACCTATGTCCCCAAGCTTCTTGCATGCACTTTGGAGCAGTGGTCTAGCTTCCAGGGCCGTGGATTGGTGTTTCAGCGTCTTGCCTGAGTGTTTTTGCACGTGTTTTGGAGCAGCGGTAGTGGCCTCCGTCTTCTTGTTTGCTGGAGGTCGACGGCCTGTTACGATGGCCCCAGATCCGATTGCCGAGAGGGAAAAAGATCCTCTGGAAGCACTCAAAGCGTTAATCCGCCCGGCAAGACCCAAATCCAAGCCTTCTCTCTCGTCTAAGTTTGTTAAGAAGTTGGAGGAGATCCCTTCTCTGGAGCTATCTCCAGAGGGACCCTGCAAGCTTGCCCTCCTTCTAGCCGAAAAGGCCCTCATCAGAAAGTTTACAGGGTTATGGCCTAGTCCCAAAACGGTGGAGGCATGGATAGAAGACCGTTGGAAGTCGCTGATACAGGGAGAAGTTACTCTGCTTGTAGTAGGCAGGGGTTTTTTTGTCTTCAGTTTCACGATGAAAGAGGACTGTGATCTAGTTTTCAGATCTGGGCCCTATTTCATGGGGTCGAGAGGAATGTTCTTAGCCCCCTAGACTCTTGACTTCAACCCCGAAGTCGAGATCACCGCAGCCCATGTTTGGGTTAGGCTGCCCCACCTTCCCTTGCATCTCTGGGGGGAAAACACTTTGGAGGACATTGGAAATAAGCTTGGGCGTTTCCTGGATAGTGCGGAGCCGAAAGGGGACCAGTTTACCTGCGCTCGCATTTGTGTTGAGGTGAACCTCGAGGAAGGTCTTCCGGAAGCCATTAAGCTATCCTTGGGGGAATGGAGCTATATCCAAGAGCTGGACTACGAGCAGATTCCCTTTAAGTGCCTCCGGTGCCATGCTTACGGTCACTTCGCAAAAAGCTGCCCCAAAGCCTCCGAGGAGCCGAGACCAGTCAAAGAAGATGATTTTCAGCCCGTACGACGAAGGCAATCAAGGCGAAAGGATCCACTAACCCAGGCCCCGAAGGCCACTCATTCAGCAGAGGCAACTCTAGAAAACAAAAACAGCTTTGAAGTGTTGGAGGAAGATGAAGCCCTAGATCCAGAAGCAACAACAGTTAAGGAAGACCCTCCGGCAGACGAAAGCCTCCCGGGTTCCACCCCCCCAAATTCAGTAGCAGCAAGAGAAATACGGGCTCCAATTCCGAAACCCTCTGCCCATGCAGGTCTGGTTGTTAGAGCCCCCTCTAGCGGCTCTGGGGGAACTTCTGAACCGGAAGACAATTCAGTTTCGTCCCCACCCCTTACCCGAGGGCGAAAGACCAACAAAGCGCGCAGAGAAAAGGAGGCGGCCTCCAACATTTCTTTAGGTTCTCGGAAAAAGTTGGATCCCTACATTAAGGGGAAAATTTCAGCCCCCTTGGTTTAATGCTTTGCTTCTGTCTTCTACTATGCTCACAGTTTGTGAGAATTTACTCATGTATGAACTCTTTGTCATTTTCTCGAATTAGCTCAAGGGGCAGATGGGATTGGTTTCCCAAGACATTCACAAGAAGGTTGGCAGCACTGTTAGAGGTCACCAACCTTCTTCAGAGTTGTAATTTTCCGATTCTGGCTTGCTAGAATGTCGCTTAATGCAACATAACCGTTTTCGTAAAAAAAAAAGAATCTATTTTTAAGGTTGCGGCCAAGCCAGACACCAAATTGGTGTATGAGACCCCCTTGTTTGTGGGACAAGGGACCCCCTCCCAAATTAGTGTATGAGACCCCTTGTTTGTGGAACAAGAGACCCCCTCCACGCAGTGATTTGACTGTTAAAGTCTACGAAGGTATACATACACTACCCCCCTCTGGATTTGAACCTGTGACCTCCAAGGAGGAAACGCATGTTCTTAACCATTAGGCTCGCGTGTTCCAAAGAGGAAACACATGTTCTTAACCTGTGACCTCCAAGGAGGAAACACATGTTCTTAACCTTCTATAGGAGTGGATCTAGGGACGAGAGGAACAAAGTCCCTCTAAACACTAACATACCACAAAAAGGGTTTATTATGAACTTTAAAGATGCTTCCTTGTAAGAATCTTTTTTTTCCAAAGAAAAAGTCGTTGTTTCTATTTAAAAATTGAATGGAAAATACACTTATTAGGTGGACATTGCAGCGATAAATATAACATTACATATTAATGTATATTTCATTTTTGTCCCATTGAAAAATAGTCCCAATTCCTACCTTTTTCCCCTTTCTTCTTTTTAACATCATGCCACCTCCTTGGAGAAGGTCTATAGTGACTAATGATAAGTCAGAAATCAAATGATCAAGATTCCTATAAAAATCGAATGTCCAAGTTTCGAATGGTGTATCAACTCCTTATTGGAATCAAAATTATTAGCATAAAGTCTCTTAATGCCCCCTGATCAAGCTACATTGACAACTACCACTCTCAAGGTATTCTTGTCGTCTTCCCTATCCACCATATAGGGTGTTGAGTCCTCAACCTACACTTCTATGCAGCCATTGGTATCCTTCTCTAAAACTGAAGTCTACCAATTTTCTGCATTTTGTTCGTCTTCATCATCCAACCATTGTTGCTCAAATGATTACCATCCTACCATTCTCAAGGTATTATTGGCATCTTCCCTATCCATCATAGAGGGCATTGAGTCCTCCACCTGCACTTTTGTGCATCCATTGGTATCCTTCTTTGAAACTAAATTCTATTGATTTTTTGCATGTTATTCCTCTTCATCGTCCCACCGTTGTTGCTCAAATGATTGTCATCCTTTCGGTTTTGGTTTTTTCTTTTTCCTTTTGAGATAAACTCGTACTTAAGAACATGAATCCTACAAATGTCTCGCTTGTTGACAAAGTTGACATTGGAAAGTTTTATTTTCACAATTCAATTCATGAGTCCATCTATATCCTTTCCTTTGAAGTATTGATTTATTTAGTAATACCTCGCTAATGTGAATCTCCACACATAGACATGCATATGTAAAAAGACGAAGCTTAATCCAACCCAATATATGTTTTTAAATAGCTACCCAAGGTATTGCCCATGTCTTCAAAAATTGATAACTCCCAAAAAGTGTATTGGCAAATTTGGGAGACGAACCCAAACAGGTATTTTGGTGACTGACATATTGGAAGGGTTAAATTATGGGAACCAAGGGGTGACAAAAAGGCCCACTCTTCCCCAAAAATAGGGACCTTCCTTCAAAACTTTATAATAATTAACAATATTGAGAAATTGTACAATAAAAAAACAATTGGAAACAAGATATACCTCACAATCCTTTGTCCAATTTGAATAGAGCCATTAGTACAAATACGAGGTAGGAGGCTAGAAACCATTAAATCGGTAGATTATTGCCTTTGATTCGTAGTATGAAAGGAGGTAGGAAACTATCTCCTCCATTGCCTCCAATATTAGAACCTCATCTGATTTCTCCATTATTTACACATTGGGCAAATGAGTAGACAGAGCTACATAAGGTTTATTATTGATTACATCCTTAAAAGAGCGACTCTTGAACAAGGAGGGTGTATCCTTACCTCCTCCTCCTCCATGAAGACAAAGAATGGGGGATAATATTGAATCCTTACAAATGTCATAATTGAAAAGCAAACAATGATCATCCAGTTTCTTACTAGCATATAGAAGGTGTTGTTGGACCACCATAATCCCTCTTTTTTTCTACAATTTTAGTTTAATGGATGCAACATGTTCCTCCTTTATACAACCACATCAAGATTTGAAAGGTCTCCATGTGATCATTGTCACCTTTGTTATCATTGTAAAAATGAGTGAGTGCATCAACCAACCCATAGGCTACAATTTGTTCAAATTATAAGGCCTCATTTCATGTATGCATTTTGTCAAACACTTATCGTGCATCCCCAATACTTTGGCACTTAGCATACATGTTGAGGATATGGTTTCCCACAAACCTATCTTGGGAATCCCACATGCTTTCTCAAAGTAAAGTCTTTGCAGAGCAAACCCTCGAAATCCCTTCCTCCAATTTGTTCTTGTTCAAGTTTTGGGTGATTTTCTTCCTATCGACAAGAAAATCCACTTGCAAGGTCCACAACACAACTATGAGCTTGTAACCATGGGAAACTATGAACACTGAGGGTCAAACCCTCAGTGCCACACACCATTGCATAGTATTTGCAAAGCAAAACCTCAGCATATACTACAATTACAAAGTTGCAAAAAAAACCCGAAATCCTTTCTGACCATGCACAACTATAAACACTAACACTAAGTGTCAAACCCTCAATGACCCATGTCATTGCAAAGTCTTAGCAAAACATAACTTTGTTATTGATCATTGTTATAAAGAAAACCCTCAAAATCCTTTTGATTCTCGACCTTTGATTATGGGCTTGTGACCATGGGCAACCATGAACACTAAGGACCAAACCCTTGAAGTTTAACGTCGTTGCATATTATTTATAAAAAAAACTTAGCGATGAATCCCATTCAAATGCGGATCAAACTTGAGACCCATGTCCTCTATCTTCACTAATGAAAATTCCTTATGAGAATCTACGATAAAAGATGGGATATTATGTTGCATTTTATGGCAAATGCAAAAGGTTGTGATTGTTATGTTATTTTATACAGATAAAACATACTATAATAGAATAATTACATCTCACAAAGAAACTATCATGTTGCATTTTATGGCAATTGCTCAGGGTTGTGAGAGTGATATTATTTTATATGGAAAAATATGTCATAACAGAAGAATGAATTAAACATGATTAAGAAAATATTACATCATTGTAAATATAACTAACGAATTAAGTTTTAATAATATGAAAATATTTTGTTAATAAATAACATGTAAATAATGAATATTTTATGTAATTACAGGGTTTGTGTTTTATTTAAATAAATTTAATAGTAATTAAATATCGACATGAATTTATAGAAGGTATTGTTAAATCACCATAATCCCTTTTTTTTTTCTACAATTTTAGCTTGTTGGATGCAACAAGTTTCTCCCTCATACAATCACACTAGGATTTGAAAGGTCTCTACATGATCATCATGACCTCTATTGTCACCGTAACCATGAGATAATGCATCAACCAACCCACATCTACAATTTGTTCAGTTTAGAAGGCCTCATTTCATGTATGTTTTTTGTCAAACACTTATCATGCATCATTGATACTTTGGCACTTAACTTACATGTTGAGTAGATGGTTTCCCGCAAACCTATCTTGCTTGAATCCCACATGATTTCCCAAAGCAGAGTCTTTGTAGAGTAAACCCTTGAAATCCCTTCCTCCAATTTGTTATTGTTCACATCTTGTGTGATTTTCTTTCGATTGACAAGAAAATCCATGTGCAAGGTCCACAATGCAACTACAAGCTCGTAATCATGGGTAGCCACGAACATCGAGGGTCAAACCCTCAATGTCACACACCATTGCATAGTCTCTGCAAAGCTAAACCTTCGTATATACTACTATTACAAAGTCTTTGCAAAGAGAACCCTCGAAAACCTTTCAACTACATGCTTGTGACCATGCATAGCTATGGATGTTGAGGATCAAACCCTTGATGTCCCATGCCATTGCAAAGTCTGAGCAAAGCAAAACTTCATTATTGACTGTTGTTATAGAGTCTTTGCAAAGAAAACCCTCTAAATCCTTTCGACTAGGGGCTTGTGACCATGGGAAACCATGAACACTACAGATCAAATCCTCGATGTTACTCCATTGAATATTCTTTACAAAACAAAACCTTGGTAGTTAATGTCATTAAAAGTCTCTGTAGATCAACCCCAATATCTCTCTCCTCTAACTTCACCAATGAAAAATCCTTATGAGAATCTATAATAAAAGATAGGATATTATGTTGCATTTTATGGAAAATGGCAAATTCTAAAGGTTGTGACAATTATATTGTTTTATACCATTGAACATATCATGATAGAAGAATTGTATCTCATAAAGAAAATATCATGTTGCATTTTATGGTAATTGCCAAGTGTTGTGAGGGTGATATCATTTTATATGGATAAATATGTCATAGTAGAAAAATGAAGTATAACACCATGGATGAACTAGTTGACTACAGGGATGGGGAGGAACAAAGCCCTAGTTCAATGTTTCACACTTACCAGGAGTTAGTGGATATCTAGGGTAAATCCAAATTACATTCCAAGATGATGTCAAATGTGTAGGAGGAGGTACGTTGTATAGAGGATCATACAGGTGGCTACAAGACATTGAAGACAAGAATTGAAGATGAGACTTCAAAAGTATCGATAGTTAATGTCGAAGAGGAGTTGACATATTGTATCTAATCGAAAAGGAGGATGCTCTACCCAACATTAATGATTTAGTTAATTTTGTAGTAGTGCCACCTTTGACCTTGAATCCAGAAAAAACCCTAGCATCTAGTAGCTCATAGATTTAGGTACTCTAGCTAGAGGAACCTAGAAGTATCTCTGCAGAAGGTGACACAAAGAAGGAAGAAGGCTTGTCTTCGAAAGTAGACAAGGAACAAGGGAATGCATATTCATAGCATAATAAAAGAAGGTGTATTTGATCTTTCCTTGATCAAATGAATATGGTCGTGGCTTGTTGTGGGTAAGGAAGTACAAATGTATGAAGTCGAAGCTCTAATGGTCAGGGCAGTTGTGGGAAGATTTATGGGAAAATTGGTTAAGGGTGAGACCTTATAGGGGTGGTTGGAAGGGTATTGGAAGTCGTTTCTTGGTTATATACCCACCTTTCACGTTATGTCATGCGAATGGTTATGTTTCATTTTGAAAATTAAAGAAGATGCTTTATGGATGATGGGTAAACACTGGCAGTGGGGACTTTCGAGACTGTCTAAAATAATGGGCTTCAAGGTTTGATCCATGAAGAGAAACATATTTTGTACAAAAGGTGTGGGAACTGTTACCAAGGTTTCCCTTGGAACTATGGCATGATAAAATATTAGAAATGGTGGGGAACATTATCAGGTGATTTATCGCATTCGAAGATGGGTGGTTGGATAAACCTAACATGAGGATGGTTTGCATTATGGTTGAGCTAGATTTATAGGAAGGGATTTTGGCTGACCTATAGATTGAGTGGGGGTCGCAAAAATATTATTAGAATCTTGACTATTGGAAAATTCCTTTTCAATCTAGTTTTTTTCATGAAGTAGGGCAATTGAGGGAAGCTTGTCCGATGGGTGGATTGTATTATTACAAAACTAAAAAGACTTGGATTAAAAAATTGGAGGGGAAGGAGTTGGTGGATCCTTTAGCGGTGTCAAGAAATGATGAGTATGAGTGCAATAGTCCATTCCAAGTTGGTGTAGGGCAATTGAGGGAAGCTTGTCCGATGGGTGGATTGTATTATTACAAAACTAAAAAGACTTGGATTAAAAAATTGGAGGGGAAGGAGTTGGTGGATCCTTTAGTGGTGTCAAGAAATGATGAGTATGAGTGCAATAGTCCATTCCAGGTTGAAAGCCCCTCATGCACGATTTAGGCTCTAATTTTATCTCCTTTGGAGCCCTCGACCACGAGTTCAAATTCCCCAATTAAAGGCATGGAACCAATAGTATCAACTATGTGTTTTCATGAAAGGATTGAGGGTTCTTTGTCTTCTTATAAATAGGTGGCACAAAGTTTAAATGGAAATACACAAGTAAAGGACTTATTTCTCTATGAACCCTTATTGGATGGAAATTGTGTTGAGAATGTTATGGCCAAGGCTATCCCATCTTTAGTTGTGAAAGCAGGGTTCGAAGGGGGGTTTTCTTCTAGCCAAATCAAGATCCTTTTTTAAAACATGGAAAAATCTATTTTAGCTTAAACCTCGAACAATATTAAACAAGAGGGTTTGGTGGATATGCCCCCAAAGATTTTACTAGCACCAAACAAACTTCCCCATAAAAATTTCTTGAATTCAAACTATCACTTGAGATGAAAAGGGGATAGGGTAGTGGTATCTAAAGGTTTGGGATTGGCAATGGACAAAGGATTACCTTCTGCAATTGGCAAGAAATATCACATATTCTTGGCCATGTCCCAAGCCAAGTAGGAGATTAGAGAGTTGAACAACAAACCATTTGATTCGTAAATGAGGGCCTTATAGCCCACTCACTTCACCAACATGGATCCGATGCAAAATTAAAATTTTATTCTCTGTCAATGTTGAGACTTTGCTTCTTCAAACGTTGTTTGGGCCTAAATGCCTTGGGGTTCTAGGCTTCTCTAGAGATAAAATCAGTTGCTTGTCTAATGCAATATACTAACAAATCAAGTGCAAGTTTTTTCAATCACTGCTCTTTAACTAGAATGAAAGCTCTGTTTTCAATTTTGGTCTTGTTGTTTGTTTGTTGGCTCTCCCAATGCTAATGTCAATGCTCAACAATCGAGAGAATATAATGGCTTTGTTTTTAAATTGCCAACAATGAAGCCAAAATCTACTTGTTGACTTACATTTCGTCCACCTAATTATAGAGCTCACAAAGTGTTGTGAAGCTTATATCCCCATGTGAAATTAAAAAAACTAAAGTAGGTGGGGTCCCCTAGTAAAAGTATTGAAATTGGTTGACTCCATTGCATTTTCATATGGCATATATTTCTATTAGCGTTTTTTGAGAGGTTATTGATCTATCATATCATGGTTTCAGTTTGAGATGCTTCCTTGTGCATGGCATTAAAGAGGTTTGCTTTTAAAAGTTCATTGAAAAAAATACTGTTGTGATTGGATTATTAGAAGCATAATATCATTATACCAGGGCAATGATATTTGTTGTGGCACAAAAGGATAATACTTGGCATGACATGTATGGTAATATGTCATGATTTTTACATGATTGAAGTATGCCTCAAATCTTTCGATGGCAATAAGGGTTTGTATTGAGGTTCATTAAAGAAATATTATGGCACATGTTAATATACAAGGGTGATATTATAATAATTTGTGATATGAAAGGTAATGTATGAGTGTTATATATGACACGCCTAATCGGTTTTTATGGTATAAAGTTTGGAGCATATATATGCCATATCTCATGATGACATTTGACTTGAATAACTTTAACATGACAACATATATCAATAGTTATTGTTATAATTTGGCTTGTGTAAACGTTGAGGTTAACGACACATGGATGGTGAGTTGGCCATTATGTAATGTCATGCATTAAATTTGGATTTGAGTGGGGCATTAATGCCACAGAACTTGTGTTTTAACACCCTTGGAATTTGTTGGGGTTACTCTCTTTGCTCATTCAATTATTCAAAGGCTGTGGAAGAGAGCTTTGTTGTTGCGTTTTGGCTTCAACTGATTGTTACCTAGTCATTGTGTCACTGATTCGAGCTTGAGATCAATGTAAAGAGCAAATTTTTGGACAAGATGAGCTTATTTAGTAGGGGACGCAGAGGAAAGAATAGAGGGAGAGACAAAAAGACCCAATATGATTGAGCAAGAACGAAAGAACAAGAAGATAAGATTTTCAATCCATTTTGATGTTGACTCTAAGAAGTTTAATCATCTTATTTAGACCAATCACCTAAACTTCGGAGGGCAGCCAACTTTTCCAAAACCATTTTCTCCTCTTAATGTGCCCTTACAACTTCATCCTAGTATTATGGACATTTTGGAACCCTATCTTCAACGTATGGATGATGGATGGATAAACAATCTTGTACACCCCCCTTCTGGCATTGCTCATTGGTCTGATATCCCCAAAGATGCCCCTTAGCCACATGTCTCGGCACCTATTGTTACTTCAGCTGCCTCTATTGCTCATTCCTCCCCAAAGGATAACAATATGCCTCTTCCTAGAATTCCAGGTGATAAAGGGAAGAAACCTATTGAGGTCTCGAGCACTAATACATCTCAATCCACTTCCGCATAATCAAAAGAGGAACCAGTGAAAATAGATTGCGACATAAGAGAAATTTCTTTTAAGGAAATGCAACATGAGCTAATAAATTACGAAGGTAGGAAGGATAGGGAGATTTATTTTAAGAAAATGTACCCTAAGCTCTTTTAAACTTTATGTTATGACAATGTTTATTTCTGGGTATTTGAGACACAACTTTTGGGCTTACAGTGATTATATGATATTTATTTTGAAAACTTAAAAATATCCTATATTTTGATTGAAGGAAGCACACGTGTTTTTTATGATTATTATGATTATGATGATGCATTTATTAAATTATGCTTGTTGCCATATATGTTGATTATTTTATTACCGAGTTACAAGGATGAATTTCATATGCAATAAGGTTTATAAAGAGTCTAGTGGGACCCCGCCTACTTTTAGTTAAAACATATAAAATACATTGGTTACCTTTACCATAAAACAATTTTATTCTCTCGTGAAATTAAAATTTAATTAAATTAAAAGGTAGTTGAACTACCTAACTTCTTTGTGCCACGATAAAAGAAGAGAGAAATCATGAATGAGGGGTGAAAGTAATTTTCCATGAAGGTATGCCTAAGCTTTGAAAATGAGTTATCGTTCTTATTCATCTCCATTCTGAGTTTCTAGAGAACTAAATTGTCTTGTCGATAGCAGGGATATCTTGAAGCTAGCAAAGAAAGATTGAGTGGCATTGACTTGTGGTGTTCTTCAGGGTTATTTATTTTCTTTGTAATCTGTTTGCACTTTTTAGAAGTTATGGCCTAATTCAATGCTAATCAGTGTTGATTTTGTAGGGTTTGATGATGGTATTATGTCTCTTGAAGTGATCTGGATAAGATCTTGTTATCTTGCCTCGTTATTTTGGCACTAGTTGCCTTTGCACGACTCTTATTACATCTTTGGCTTCTAAGGACGTCTCTAATCTTGATCCTCACAGGGATCTATAAAGACAATTTTGTTTTGAATCTAAATTGGTCCCTAATCAAGTTTATTTGGTGATTACTTTCCCATATATTGGCTTACTAGAATACCTTGGTTTCATATTTATTATGTTGTATAGTTTACACTACTTTTAGCATATTTTGAAGTTTCTTTATTAAGTTAATGTTATATCATTCATTCTTTATTAGTTGGCTAATATAAGTAACATAAAACATAAAAAAATAATATTTTTTTTTAAAAAGTGATTGCCAAATCTCAAAGATTCAAATTCTAGAGATTTGGTTGTAAGAGTAAAGGGATATAAACCTAGGGTAACATTCCCACCTATCTTGCTTAGCCTAACGAGATTCAAAGATGTTTTTTGTGAGAAGCATCAAAGCCCCTCTTACATCAACACTACGCTTCTATTAAATCTGATGAGTATATATCAATACCAATATTAGGTATTAATCCTCAAATGACCAAGGGCTCTCGACAATTTCAACAACAACCAATTATGATGGACTCATAAGAGCGCTTCAATTCATAATATATAGCTTCTTGCAAAAATAAAAAAAATATAATGCTTCAAGCAATATTCACAGGGCTTCTTTTATCCCAAACTCAACACAAAAACTAAGCAACAAATTCCACACTGTCATTGTCTAGAAATAATTTACATAAAAGGTGATTCCATGTATAACACGAATACATGCAATGTGAAGAATCAATTTATTTCCTGTAGACAAACATATTGGTTGCCAAAGTCAAGCCAATAGAAGATTATTCCGACGATGTAAAAAACAAACTTGGACATTTCCCCATTACTATCATCTATCAAGGGATAGTATAGTCTTGGTCGTGTTGTCCATGCATGGTGTTGATCAAACAATTATAAGTTGTGTATGAAGGGAGTGCTTGAGGTTATGTAGAGAGGTTATGTAAATTTCAGAGAAGAAGAAAACAATTGCAGGTATGACCAACGTACGACATGCTTCCCCATAAAAGAGTTGTGATTTGGTTGTAGGAGAGGTGTACTGCTTCATTTCTCCTTCGTGCACTGAGTACAGGTGATATAAACATCCAACAAATTGGAACCAACATGTGTTGCTAAGTTTAAGGGTTGCTAATTACAAGACACTGTGAACATAAATTAATTGAGAATTGCAAAAACTCTATTTCTATAGCCATTCATCTTATCAGAGTGATCAGATGGATGTCCTGATTATGTTGGCCATTGGATTTCATTATTGTGATGATTTTCTACTTGTAAATGTGCAACATATTGATGTATATGAGAGTACATGAGACTATTGGTTAATACAAATGTTTATGGATATGAAGAGTCAACATGAATTTAATTAAATATTGAATGTAGGATGTGTTGTTCCTTAAGTTGTTCTATCAAGCAGAACAGTGCCAAGGCACCCTATGAAGGAAAGATATCCTTTTCGCTTTAGACTATCTGAAAGAACCCAGTAGCATGAAGGGGTAACCTTCCAATAATAAAGATTTAGAATTTGTTTTTTAAGGAATTCTTCAATGAAATTGAAGAATAAAACTAATTTCCAGTACAAAACTAAAAATCAATCAGAATAAAGTAATTGCAAGAAAGCAAAGTTTCAACAATAGCTTAACGAATAAATGTGTTATCAAAAAGGGCACCATATTCTCATCTAACCAACATTAAAGATGAGCATAAAATAGAACAATGAAACAATTATATTAAATGACACATGCTCAAGGCAAATTCAAATTAAAAGAGACATACATTACAAATAAGTGGAAATTAGGAATGAAAATAAAAAATAAATTTTCGAAACTTCCATATTGTATTTAAAGACATAATTAATCTTGGTATGCTTTAGTAATAGATATTGTAAATATAAGATCAAAGTTAATTGATTTAAATGCACCGATATATATGGAATAAGCAACTGCAATCTTAGAATCATCAAGTGAAACCACAATAAAATTGTTGTTATATTCAAAGCTCTTAATGTTTATAGAAATAGGTTCTCAGAGAAGTGAGTTTGAGAAAATCTTTTTGACTTCAAAGCTTGAAGTTCAAAATAAAGAAATGAAAGAAAAACAGAGTATCACAAAAAGTTGGTCAAATAGGGGATGAATCCACCCTGAATAAAGAAACATAAGTTCATCAAACCAACACTGGATTTTTTTGGATGACCAAAGACAATTTATGAAGCAAGTTCATGCACCAGTGCAGGAATGATACCCTCTACTTCGTTATTCCTTTGTTTACATCCTTCTCTTTGACCTCTTTCTTTTCATTATTGGTTAACAATCTCTATAATTAGAAATAACCATCTCGAGCTATCTTTATCTATGCATCTTTTTTCTTTCATTATTTATTTGTCCCTGTTGATGTGGAAGTTGGAACTGAAGCCAAAATAGATGTTGACACCAATCCTGATGTGGAAATTGGTATTGATGTGAGAGTTGATGTGGAGGTGGAACTTAATATTGGAGATTTATTTCTTAATCTTGTTATCTTTTTCCAATCATTGCCTTCTGAAATTTTATAACTCAACATCTTACACCCTGCAATATCTAGTTATGTATGCAAGTCATAACATGCAGGGGTAACTTGTCTTGAATATTTTTAAGAGTGTCGAGAACGAAACATCATCAGATAATTTCTCAACGATAAGTCTTCCTCTAATAGGGCATGTTGCATCATCAAATTGCTCATTATTTTATCTTTGTTTATCAAGATTTTCTTCATATATATCAGCAGGATAAAACCATCTTTGATCATTCCATGGAACAAGTAGTTCAAGCTCATTCTAACGATGATTCCAAAGTCTTGAGATCTACACTATTTATATGATTTACAAATTTTATGACATAATTGGCAATTTGCACCTTGTCTCCTAGTTACTCCCAAGTTTTTTTCACTTTTAGACCCATATTTCTTTTCAAATTATTTGTTTCCTGAAGTACATTAAAATAAGTTCTCACCTATTGCATAACTGATTATTTGGTCCCGTATATAATGTTATGCTCCCATCAAATACTTTCTAGTAGAGATTTTTTGATGAAAATTCTACTTTAGTTCTTCGAATTCTACAATTTTCTAACAGTACTCAGATAACTCATTATCCTTTTGAGCTATGTCAGCATAGATATTTTCTACTAATGCATTTATTTTGTCTATTTGCATTTGCAAATCAATCATCTCTAAAACTTTTCCCCAATATTCACTTTCCATCTTCTGAAGATGTTCATGAACTGTTAATAATTCCTTCTCAAGTTGTACTATTTGTCCTTGATCATAGGTTGTTGGAATCTCTTCAACATCGGGGATAGTTATCTTCTTAGCTAGCTTAACTGATAAAGCAACTATTTTTTCTTCAATGATTCCATCAATATTTGCTTGTAATTTTACATTTTGTTTTATGAGATGTCTTGTTTGCTCTTTCATTTTGTCTTTTTCTTTTTCTAACTTCACTAATTCTTTAGTTTGGCTATGCATAGTGACAGGGAGGTTCAACTTTCCCCTACGGTTTTGAATTTCCTTATCATTTTCTCTAATCATTGAGGTTGTGTTGGATTTATCCTCTACTATGGTTCCCAGAGAGATCAATTTATGTTCTAAATCATTGATTGAAACCAAACATGCCTTGTTAGTTGCCTTTTCAAACTGTAATTGATTTTCAAGCTTACCAATTTGCATTGTTAGTCTTTTAACATTAACATACGCGTGAATTAGATCTCTTGCCACTATATTTGCTTATGCCATTCAATCTTGTCTTCGGGTGGCAAATTGTTGAGATCAAAAATATTTTTTGTGGTATCATGTTCATTAGGCTTGAGATCCTTTTTTGGCTTATCAACTTTTGGTTGTAAAATGGTCATTTTTAGTGTACCTTTATCATAATAAATTGAGGATAATAAGCTCAAAGAGACAGGCCCTTCATGTACAATCTGGGAATATAAATTCTCTTTGGTTTGTTTAGAAAATTTCTTGCTCAACTTCATTTCTACAAAAACATCAGACTCCTTCTCAGCAGTTGCAATCTCCTTTGAAGCTTCATTGTATGAGACTTGGTTTGTGCCATGAGAACCATTAGACGTTGGAAAGTGGATAATTGATACCACATCTTTTTCCACTTGTTTCAATTTGTTTATTTATTTTTCAACTTCAAGATCCATTTTTTGCTTTTTAGCAAGAGGTTGTTATGGGGTGTTTTCTTTCATGGAATCATCTGGCCTATTCCTTTATACATCTTCCTTTTGAGGGTTTTCCATTAGAATATCTACATCCATGTTATTTCCCCCCCTTACTAGTGCCAAATGTTGTTTTTGCATGATTTGTTGCACTTCTGCCCAAGATTATTTGTTGCCCAACTTCTCTTTCTCTGCATCTACCTAGTGAGTATATGATACTAAGCCAATTGCAATCCCCATGTTAGATATTACATGAAAATGATTATATTGACAAAAGACATCTTCTTCAAACTGAAAGGCTTTCATTGTATTTTCAACAATAGTAAAAGCAGTTCTAGTTTTAACAATGAATGGTACAATCTCAACTGGAAATACAAAGGATGTTTTTTTGTTCTTAGAAAAAAAATGAACATAATCAACATTAATCTTTTGCCTAATGTACTATACCACAAAAACCTTACAGTTAAATCAACAAGAAGCTTATATGACTTTAGTTGAGAACCATAAATCCTCATAACTCTATAATGTTTAGAGATGTACAAATCTCTAAATTTTAATTGATAAGTAATATGCACATGATGTCTAAATTCAGGAGGAAGCACAGGTGGAAATTCTTTGAAAAACAAAGTATAGGCCATTGACATGAAGTCATCAACAAAAGTCTTAAAACCATTTTTTAGACCATGACAATTTATAACCCGAGTCCATTAAAAAATTGGAAGTAATGTTCCTTCTTGATCTTCTTTTCTCAACATCAAATGTGAAAAGAAAGTTGATTGATGATAAACTAAATATGATCGATGCTTGAAGTATTTCATTTTTTCAAAACTGAACCAACTTTTCACAAATTATATCAAATAAAAAGCCAACATAGTTAAACTTCGTTGATTGGGTTATTTTATGGACAAACCCTAAAACAATTTCATTTGCAAAATTATCATTTTCATAACCCAATGTTGGACAGTTTGTTGTCATTGATGTCAAACCTTGGAGATTGATATTTTAGATTAATGTCAACTCCTAGAGATTGATGTCAACCCTTGAAACAAGTTCGGTAGCAAATTTTGGTATCCCCAGAGGTGTGGTTAAGGAACTCGAGTTTGTTTGAGGAATAAAGACATGAAGATCAATGAATTTGTAGGTAAAACTATCATGGATGGATAGTATATGTCATGTTGTTTCCGATGATATGTTGTACGTCACATGGTTCCTCACGGTTATGGAGATATGGCTTTATGAAGTTGGAGCACCCTCATGAATATTCTAGAAGCCCCTATAAGGTCAACAAAGAAGTCAATTATTCTAGAAGCTCTTAGAAAGTCATCAAGAAGTTTACTAGTCAAAGTGGTTGCAACTAGGAGTTAATAATGGGTAAAGTTGTTGAAATAAGAAAATAATTATAAAAAAACTAGTCACAACAAGAAGTTGTGAGTTCAATAATTATGGGTAAAGTAGTTGCAACAAGAAAGTGGGTTAGCTCTAAAAGAGGGAAGATGGGTAAAACAATAAGAAGATGACCCCTAAAGGAAGGCACTTGGGAAAGTATAAATAAGAGAGTAAGAGACTCCCATTAGAACCTATTTGAGCATATTGAATATCTATTTTGCAAAAGATTATTGTAGGTACTCATTGATATATCTGAAGTTGCGCAAGTCTGAGGAAGCGAAGGAAGAGTGACAACAAAGTTTCTTAGTTGCAGTAGAGAGCAGGAAATTCGTGAAAAACCCTGATTAGGGTCATCCCTGTGGGTCAGACTGTAAACATCTCGTGAGGCATCCTCGTGGGTTGCTTATAGTCTGTCACGCGAGTACCCGCGAGACAACCAACTTCGTCACACGAGGCACTGTCAGATCTGAGGAATGAGTTGTGGTTCAGGTTACAGAAGATGAGGAGACGCTACATGCAATGGTAACAATGATCAGGTACAACAAAGTTATCTACAAAAATAAAAGGTATGTTATATGCTTGTATTGAAGTTGGTCTTTTGGTGATTGCTTGGGATATGGACATGGGAGATTGAGCATTTTCCCAGGAGGGACTATTGGTTGTATGGTACATATTGCATGAGACGGATCTATAGAGGTACATTGTTGGTATATCTGTTGTTTGTAGTTGGCATACATTATTGGGCATGTTGTTGAGGTATATCTTGTATCCCTTGGTGCATGTTTGGGGTTTTTGGTTAAGGTGTCTTGTTGAAGTTATGGGTACAGATTGAGGTTGCATAACAGTGAGGGTTTGATGCATGGTTGATGTGAGGTTTCATTACACTTGGTTTATGATTGTTTGTATATGTATGGAACGTGATCAGAGAGACATAGTTGTACATGGTTTAAGCTATACACTTGTGACAGTGGGTATGAGATCTATGTGATCATATCTGATTGGTTGAAGAGAATATTGTGATAGGTTGTTGGTACAGGTTGTGATAGGTTGTTGGTACAGGCTGTGATAGGTTGTTGATGTACATGGTTGATGTACATAGTTGATGTGCATGGTTGGCACATGATTGATACTTGGTATAATTGATGCACTTGTTATGGTACATGTTTGATGGTATAGGTTGTGGTACAGGTTGATGCATGGTATAGGTTGGTACTTGGTTGGGACAAATATCTTGTGATGGTATGTGGTGTTCTTGGTACATGCTTGGTAGAGGCATGTGGTGGTGATGTTGGGTATATGGTTTGAGATATGCTCTTGGTGATTTTGGCATGAGTTGCATGTGGTTGAGAGTGGATCTGGTTTCGTGGATGAGACAATGATAATGGTCGTGACAGTGACATGTTGGATATAGTGACAGGTTGGATATGGTGATGGGTTGACAATGACAGAGTGACGGTGGCAGTATTATTTATTTAGCACTTATATTTAAAGGTGGTTGGACGAGGCAAGGAAACGTGGTTGTAGCCTCCTTCTAGTTGGTGCCAAAGAATCAGGGATATGGAGCCTCCTTCAGGTTGGAGCCTAAGAACTAGGTGGTTGTAGCCACCTTCCTATTGGAGCCGGAGAACACAGGGGGTTGTAGCCTCCTTCTAGTTGGAGCTAGAGAATCAGGGATTTGTGGCTTCCTTTAGGTTGGAGCCTGAGAAACCAGGGGGTTGTAGTCTCCTTCCAATTGTAGCTAGAGAATAAGAAGCTGGTGTTTCCTATGAATGCATTTCTTCTGACATATAAGAAAAGTATTCCATGGTTTTATCCCGCATTGGGTTTCCACGTAAATATTGGTGAACTATGTATTTGTGGATTTGTCTATGATTGTTTATTATGCACCGATGGATGGTGATGCTTATGATGCACTAATGTATTGATTGTTAATAATAAACCAACGATATACTACTCATAAGGTTAAAAAAATACATATTGGGATTGAAAGTAATAAAAGTGCTAATACTAATTCACCCTCCCTCTCAGTATTCCAACAATTGGTATCAGAGCAGGTCCTTCAAGAAAAACAATTTAACCACTGGAAGGTAGATCAAGGACTGCATTGAGATGGGGTACCAGTATTTAATGGTCAGAATGGTCTGAAGTATGAAATGTGGAATATCAGGATGATTTTTTTTTAAAGGCATAGGGATATGATATTTGGCAATCAGTTGTGATAGGATACAATGCTACAAAAAAACCTAAGAGTGCAGCCAAGAAGAAATTAGAAAGGAACAACAAAATAGCAATGGATTTCATCATGGAAGGACTATGTGATTTAGCAAAGGACAAAGTGGGTAAATGTTCATCATCCAAAGAACTTTGGGACAAGTTACATAATATCTATTTTTCTCCCATCTCATAGTCAGAGAGTGCCAAAGATGACACAGATGACAACTCAAATGATGAAGAAGCCTAAAGAGGTGAGTACTTTTGCTTTAATTGTGAAGAGCGTGAACATATTGAAATTGAATGCCCTTATTTGAAGATTGAAAGTGATGAGACTGAAAAGCCCAATGAAATAGAATACAATGCTGAGATTGAAAAGAAAAATAATCATGAAGTAGATTTCAGTCAATGAGAAAGAGTACTTGAAGATGAAATAATCACATTGAAGATCCAACTTGAAGAAGCAAAGCGAACATAAGAATTCATTGGGAATCAAATGTTGAAGAAAGAACAAGAGGTGGAGAAGCTTGAAGAAGAAGTTGTCATGTTGAGAGTAAAAGTTGTTAAGCTCAGTAAGAACGTTGAAGAGACAGAAACATCCACGTCAACAATAGAGAATGAAGAGAAGCATTGCATGTTGTTGGAAAAGAAGAATGAAGAAAAGAGCAAGAGTTATGCAAAAGTACTCAAAGGAAGGAATCATGGTCAACCATAATCTAAGAAAAATGACAAAGATACATCTTCAAGAAGACCCTTCACATTCACGCCACAAAGAAGCTTCAATCATGATCAGCCAAAACAGGAATTCAAAAGGACTACACCATTCACTCCTAGGTATGTAAAAAATTTTCATGGTCATTATTTTTATTGTACTAACTTTTAACATAAAGTTACAGATTGCAGGGCTTATGGAAGAAATGTTCAAGCAAGAAATACTTATGTGGCCCCACACAATATTGAATCTTACAAATTCCACAATTATGGTCACATAACACATGATTGTAGAAGTATAATGGATACTTCCTTGGGAAAGAACATCGATATCATATATAAGAAGATTTGGAAAAGAAAAAAGAAGAAGTAAAGGAAGATCAGATGAATAAAGGACACCCATAAGTCATACTCTCAAGATTGGTAATAATACGAGATGACGACAAATCTATAGATAAAAAGGAAGATGTCGGATATAGGAAGGTTTGGAGAAGAAATGAAAAACGATTATAGGATTTCCATTAGTGTGAGAAAGAAAAGAAGAGCAGGTGAATAAAGAACGGACCCCGGAGATTCTACTTCCAGGAATTATAGTGAAAAATCAATCCATAGGCAGAAAGAAAGAAGTAAGAGTTTAGAAGAATGATGAATCTACAAACGAAGAGAAATATTACTTCGCATCAGAGTGGGTGTTTTTCTGAGCCACTCGGCTTGGAGACTCCCAGTAAATATGAATATTGAACAGGGGGAGTCTAGGAAGCAACTCTACAGTTCATAGATTTATCTTTCGAGTAGTTTGAAGTGTTTTAGAATGATAAAGACAATTTCAGAATGGTTCGATGGCAGAGGTACAAAATGACAGATTGATCGATTGAGAAAGCAGTGTTCCCACATAGGTGTCAGTTGACAGTTACATAGGAAAAAGGTTATGATTGTATTCAGGCAGAGATATCTTTAGTAAAGGTTGTTCCAGACATGCAGAGCTTGGTTTGCAGATAGAAAATACCAGTGGACACATTTGATATGTGATGATAGTTGCAGTCGTGAAGACTTCATGATAGTTCAGTGACAGATGGGTCAACATTGTGGACAATTGAGTAACTGAGTCATGGACAATATGAACAAAGAGGGATTCATAAGACACTTAGCAGGTTTGGACATATATATGAAAATGGATGAGAGCATGAGTTCAGGACAGATTGGTTTAGAGACTCACTCATAAACAATTAGATGATCTTGATAATGAAACATTTGAATTCTTTTTATATATGTTAGTGATTTACACGAGGAAACATCAATGGACAAAAACTCCAAAAGGGAAATAGGTACAAGAAGACCTATATTCAATCTACACAACATCTTGCAGAGAAGTCAAAGGGAGAGAAATGGTCAAAGAATAGATCAAAAGAGTGAAGATAGGGGGAGGAACCCCAAGGGAGAGTTTAGACAGGGAGAGAAGTCTCAAAGAGAGTTACCCTTTGTCAAAGGGAAAGAGAAAGTAATCAAAGGCATGAAAATGCAAAGAAGGAACAAAAACTTAGAAACACAGAGAAAGATCATAGGCATGAAGACAAGAGGAGCATCCCCAAGGACAAAATAGACAAGGGGGGAAGTCCCAAAGGGAGACACCCTTTGTCATTGATGTCAAAGGGGGAGAGATAGAAACATTGACGAGGAACGATGGTGATAGGGGGAGCATGAGCATGAGTGTTTTCATGTCTAAGTGTTGCCATCAATGTTGGTGTTGCCATCAATGGCAAAGGGGGAAATTGTTGGAAAGTTGGTTTGGACAATTTGTTGTCAATGATGTCAAACCTTGGATATTCATCTTGTAGATTGATGTCAAACCTTGGATATTGATCTTCTAGATTGATGTTAACCCTTGAAGCAAGTCCGGTAGAAAATTTGGGTAGCCCAGAGGTGTGGTTAAGGAACCCGAGTTTGTTTGAGGAATAAAGGCATGAAGATCAGTGAATTTATAGGTAAGACTATCATAGATGGATAATACATGTCATGTCACTTCCAGTGATATGTGGTATGTCACATGGTTCCTCACATTTGAAGAGATATGGCTTTATGAAGTTGGAGCACCCTTGTGAATATTCTAGAAGCCCCTAGAAGGTCAACAAAGAAGTCAATTATTCTATAAGCTCCTAGAAAGTCATGAAGAAGATACTTGTCAAATTGGTTGAAACTAGGAATTAATTGTGGGTAAAGTTGTGGATATAAGAAAATAATTAAAAATAAATTAGTTACAACAAGAAGTTGCGAGTTTAATGATAATGGGTAAAGTAGTTGCAACAAGAAAGTGGGTTAGCCCTAAAAGAGGGAAGATGGGTAAAACATTTAGAAGATGACCCCTAAAGCAAGACACTTGGGAAAGTATAAATAAGAGAGAAAGAGACTCCCATTAGCACCTATTTGAGTATATTGAATATCTATCTTGTGAAAGGTTATTGCAGGTACTCATTAATATATCTGAAGTTGTGCAAGTCTAAGGAATCGAAGGAAGAGTGACGACAAAGTTTCGTAGTTGTAGTAGAGAGCGGGAAAATCGTGAAAAACCCTGATTAGGGTCATCCCCATGGGTCAAACTGTAAATGTCCTGTGAAGCATCCCCGTGGGTTACCTATAGCCTGTCACGCGAGTACTCGCGAGAGAGCCAACTTCGTCACGTGAGGTAGTGTCAGATATGAGGAATGAGATTTGGTTCATGTCACAGAAGCTAAGAAGAAGCTACATGCAAGGGTAAAAATGACTAGGTACAACAAAGATATTTACAAAAATAAAAGGTATGTTATATGCTTGTATTGAAGTTGGTCTTTTGGTGATTGCTTGGGATATGGACATGGGATATTCAACATTTCCCCGGGAGGGACTATTGGCTATATGGTACATATTGTATGAGACAGATCTACAGAGGCACATTGCTGGTATATTTGTTGTTCGTAGTTGGCATGCATTATTGGGCATATTGTTGAGGTATATCTTGTATCCCTTGGTGCATGTTTGGGGTTTTTGGTTAAGGTGTGTTGCTAAAGTTATTGGTACATATTGAGGCTGCATAACAACGAGGGTTTGATGCATGGTTGATGTGAGGGTTCACTACACTTGGTTTATGATTGTTTGAATATATATGGAACATGATTAGAGAGACATAGTTGTACATGGTTTAAGCTATACACTTGTGACAATGGGTATAAGATCTATGTGATCATATATGATTGGTTGAGGAGAATATTGTTATAGGTTGTTGGTATAGGCTGTGATAGGTTGTTGGTACAAGTTGTGATACATTGTTGATGTACATGGTTGATGTACATAGTTGATGTGCATGGTTGGCACATGGTATGGTGCATGATTGATACTTGGTATAGTTGATGCACTTGTTATGATACATGTTTAATGGTACAGGTTGTGGTACAGGTTAATACATGGTATAGGTTGGTACTTGGTTGGGACACATATATTGTGATGGTATGTGGCGTTCTTGGTACATGCTTGGTAGAGGCATGTGGTGGTGATGTTGGGCATATGGTTTGAGATATGCTCTTGGTGATCTTGGCATGAGTTGCATGCGGTTGAGAGTGGATCTAGTTTTGTGGATGATACAGTGAGATTTAAGGGAGAAAGTGTTGCAGGGGCAAGGCTTTCAAACCCTAGAAGGTGAAAACCCTAGGTTTAGATTCAACTAGGCCTAGGACGTCTCCTCTTTTCAATCTATAACTTCAATGCTAGCTCTGAAAAGGAGAGAAAAGCGTAGCAACGGCTAGGCTATATCTTCCTTTTTCAATGGCTAAAACTATTTCTCAAACAAGGGGACATGTAGCAATGACCTACTTGTGTGTTTGCTACCTAGGGTTTCAAGATTCAGCAATATAATAGCAAAATGTAAGAAATTAAGCCTACAACCATTCACTTAAGAAGTTTTGCATGAAAAATTCACTTACATGTCATGAAGAAAACATAATCAAACCCTAGTTGTAAACCTTCCTTGAGAGAAACACCATATATGCCAAGATAAATCCTCCAAGAAGAGTTGCGCCTCACTTAAAAGACCAAAAACACCAAGCTAGGGTGCAAAAGATAGTATCTCACAAGAGAGTGAGTTGTGTTATGTTCAAATGAGGGAAAAACATCCTCAATATATATCAATCTATGACCTTTAAATTACAAAATAGGTCATTAAAACAACCGACAAGGGTGACTACAAAATTTACATTGTTTTTACATTAACTGCTAAATAAATGACATAAAATGAGCAAAAGGTGGCATGTCAAGCCCTTCTGAGGGAGACGTTGGCCCTTTTTGGGCATATCCAACATCCAGAATTCAGACGTTAGCCCTTCTAGGGCTCCTCCAAGCTACCACACGTGCCAATAACCACATCACACTGCCACACGCTCAAGATAACGTCCAACTCTCCTAGGTGACGTCATGTCCATCAAGGGGAAAACATTCCATCTGAAGTGGGTTATCCCCCCTAGGCCGGGTTCAGTCAAAGTGTCCTGGGTGGAATGTCCTTCCTTCTTCATTTGCAAAGGCTCATCATAACGTTGTCCTGTCTCTGCCATCCCAACAACCATCTGATGGCCTCTTCAGCCCCATGGAGGTCCGAGCTAATCATATCCCCATGTGTACCGGTCCACTGGTACCTGTCCGTCGGGTATGGTCCTGCACATCAAAAACTTCGCCCTCCATGGGCTCATCAATCCTTGGGATCATAACAATGTCAATCATATTTCATCATTAAATTTATCAAATACATGCATAAAACCCCTAGCATATCATCTAAGAGCTCAAAGACATTACACTGACCTACTACACAAAGCTGAAGAAAAGACAAAGTGCCAGGTTGGGCCAGCATCCACAAGAAGAAGAGAGTTTCCAAAGAAGATTATTCAAGCCATGTAACATGAAGTGATATGGTCTAAGGACGTCCAATCATAGTGAAGACCAGGGGAAGGTATTGTCCGTGGGTGCCTTTGTAGGAGGCG
>ML779400.1:231337-272089 GCA_009831015.1 Picea engelmannii
CTCACAATCTACCTTGACAAAGCAAATCTCAAAGCCACTCTAACCAAGCTAACAATTCCAAGCCAAATCCCACTTCAAGCTCCAAAATCAAAAGCTCAAAAGCTAACTTTCTCCATGAGAACTCCTCTCCTTTTATAAGTTGAAGAGGATAAGGTGAGGAGGTTAGGATGACCCCACTAAATCATGAAAGCGAGTAAGATCGAAACCATTCGGATGCCACCTCACCATAGAAGTTTCTCCTTCTAGAAGATTCGAGAAAACGCTTGTTTTTCCCACGTGTAGGCATTCTCACACCCTACCTATAGAGCAATTTGCGAACATCTCGCACCCTAGCTATGGTGCAACCTGCGAGAATCAGGCATTCTTGCACCCTACCTATATAGCAACCTGCGAACTTCCTTTTTACAGGGTTTTTACAAAGGAAAATGCAACTTCTTTTCTCAGGAAAAGTTCTTCTCTCTTCTTTCTTCAGGAACTCAGGCCACTAACCCCTCTGAAGGCAACATATAGGTTTACATCATTAACGGTCATTGGGATGACGAAAATAATGTGTAACACTAGCTCACTCAAAGATAGGAAACTAGCAAGTCCATGCAGAACTGTGTTACTTCCCAATCCACATGGAGTCTAGGAAACTATCCAGTCTAGCCAGTTCACACAGAATTGCGTTACTACCCAATCCATATGGAGTTTCATAAACTATCCAATTTAGCCAGTTCACACAGACCTGCACTACTACCCAATCCATACGGAGTCTGGGCAACTAACGTGCCTGTAAATGACTACGCATTGTTGCCACACTTTTTAAGCTACTGCCCCCTAGAATCGCATATGTGACTCATCATTCCCTCTTACGAAGGAAGTCCTTCTGGACCACGCCAAGTTTGTCCCTGAAGTACTCAAACTTCACCTTTGATAGAGGCCTGGTCAACACATTTGTTATATGCTCGTCTGTGCCAATATACTAGAGCTTCACAACTCCCTTTTGCACTAGATATTTGATATAATGGTACTTGATCTTGACATGCTTGGACTTGTCATGAAACATAGGATTCTTAGACAAATTTATATAACTATGGTTGTCACAAAAAATACAATTCACCTCCAACTCGAGATCAAACAGTCCCGCAAGCAACTTCCAAAGCCACACAACTACACTACTAGTTGAACATGTTGCTATATATTCTGCCTCGGTTGTACTGAGTGCCACACTAGTTTGCTTCCTGCTGAGCCACAAAATCATAGTTGACCCCAAACTGAAGCAACATCCATATGTACTCTTCCGATCTATGACACTAGTGGCCCAATCTGAATCAACATAGCCTTGTAGTCTTATCTTACGATCTGAAACATATCAGAGTCCAAAGTCTATCATACCCTTCAAGTACCTTAATACATGCTTTGCCGCAATCAAGTGAACACTTCTTGGTTCAACCATATACTGACTCAAACTATTCACTGCAAAGCATATATCTGGCCCAGTATTCGACAAATACATCAACGAACCAATCATATTCATGTACATGGTGACATCCATTGTCTTTGAAGAAGTATCACTCAATAACTTCAGGTTTGTCACCAGCAGTGTGGGCATGGATTTACAATCCATCATTTCGAATCTCTTCAGGATTTCTACCGCATATTTTCCTTAGCTAAGGAAAATATCGTCCTATTTCTGCCACACCTCTAGACTCAAGAAATAATGCATCATACCTAGGTCTTTCATCTCGAACTCTGATGCAAGATTTCTCTTGCACTCAGCGATGAGATTCTCGTTCCTTGTTAGAAACATGTCATCCACATGTAACAGTAATATTACTGGTCCACTGTCCTCGACCTTGTAGTAAAGGTTGGGATCTTCTTTACTCTTGGTAAAACCCAAGCTGATTAGAAAGCTATCAATTCTATTGTACCATGCCCTAGGTGCTTGTTTCAATCCATACAAGGCTTTCTTCAATCTGCATACATATGTTTGCATGTCATGTGTCTCGAATCCTTGTGGCTAGTCCATGTACACTTTCTCTTCCATTGCACCATTCAAAAAATATGTCTTCACATCCATCAGATGTACCTTCCATTTCATTATTGCAACTATCAGAAGTATAGATCTAATCAAAGTGTATCTCGCAAAAGGAGAAAATGTCTCCTCATAATATATTCCTTCTTTCTATCATTGAAACAAGGGAATCTTCCCAAGAGGTCTCATATCTCTTCGAAGCCTCTGAAGCTTCGATCTAGCCTCCTCACTGATGGCACCTGTCTGTCTGTCCTGGAAGATGTCTTTCTCTCCCATATGAATCTAAGGAGGAATATTTTTGAATGAAATTCTCTAAGCCACTAACTCTCTCTAAGATCAAGCTCACTCTGAGTCTATATAATCTTGTGATCCATCTGCTCCCTCTACTTGTGTTGACCTTCTCTGAAGTTTGATCTCCTATGAATTGTCCTGGGGAGGCTGCGCCTCCCTTCTGGATCCTGAGGGATGACTCCCTCTAAACTATAGCTCCTCCTGAGTTGGTTCTTAGTGGGGTTGTCTGCCTCACCACTGGTGAAGCCATCTTCTCCTCCTCATGATATGTCTCATCAATGCCATATATCTTTGCATCCTACAAAGTGTCATGAGACCATGCTAGTCTCTTCCTGGTTACTGCAACGATTCTGGGTAGGCCCTTCTAGCTCTACTAACTCTTCCTGATGATCTGAAGCGTGATCAACTATACTACATGGATCTGTTTGGTCATCTTTGGAGCCTTTTTCTCCTCACAATCAATCTCCATATGAGATACTTTGTATCCTGCAAAAGTACCCTTCTTCATCCTCTTCTTCTTCGGTACATGGATGTATACGGTCGTGTATACAAATTCTTATCTGGATAGTCTGCTCCATGTCTCAATCTAGAGACCATCTAATATGTTTCCTTCTACAACCGTCATTATAGCTCCCTCTGATAGCTATTACCTGTGACTTGACCAGAACAAGAAACAAGAACAACGTCTCCATGGTAACCTCCATGGAGTTTATAAGATACCCTACCTAGAACAAAGTAAACAACCAAGAACATCTCCTAGAGGAGTTCAATTTATCTTATAAACAAGTGAATTATTAATATGAGCATTTACTGGAGCGTTAGTCATACCAATAATATTCAAGTGTTACTAAACTAGCAATAACAATAACAATAATAAAATTCTGAAGATTGTTATTCTAGTTACAATACGTACTTAAACTGCAGCAATATAAAATATCAAACCTGATATGCAAACTTGGAGTTTGGTTGTTGTTGTCCCACTTGAGTTGTCTTCAATTCTGATACATTAGGTATCGGATGGTCTTTTATTGAGTCTGTCAAGATCCTCTTGGCCTTGACCTCATTCTTTCATTTTCATAGGCTTTCTGGAATCCAACCTATAGGAGGCTTCTCCTACCCCTTTAATGGGACAATGATAGTCATCACCGAGCTTCACCTTATGAGGTGAATCCTTCTGAACCAAATTTGAAAGAGAATCCTTGTAAATTAGTCATGTGCTTAGAGGCACCACTATCAATAAGCCATGTGGTAATTCCATGAGTGATTGTTCCTGTAAGAGCTGATATCAATACATATTCTTCACTTGAATCATCTTCTTTTGCTTTCTTCTAAATAGGTTCATTGTCTTCTGTGGCATGAGCATGATGTCTTTTATTCTATCCTTTTCTGATCTGCTCTTTTATGAGAGGAAATTTCTTGAAATGTTTCCCATCTTCTCGCAGTTGAAGCATTTGTAGATTGAATAATCTTTTTGTGTCTTTTGAGACTTCTGTGACTTTTGAAATTTCTTGGCGGGATGATCCTCTTTCCTGCTCTTTCATTTTCTTGCATGTATTGCTAATGTTTGATCATCATCGCCTGACTTTTCTTCTCTTGCTTCCTGTCTAGCTTCTTCTTGAGTACAATCTTCCCATAGCATGTTGAACTTTGGTAGATTTCTACTGGAACATATTCCCTGAATAAAGGATTCCCAAGACTTTGGGAGACTATTCAATGTAGTCATTAATAGCTCAACCTCTTCAACCATGTCTCCAATGGTTTCAAGTTGTTCTTTGATTTGAGACACCCTTGTGAAGTAGGATTGAATGCTTTCTGAATTCTACATATTCACATTCTCGAGTTATGTCCTCAATGTCATCTTTCGGTTGATATTCTTGCCTTCATATAATCGGGATACGACATCAAACATTTGTTTCAGGGTTTTTAATGATGATACTTGAGGGATCAAGTGATCCTTGATAGAATCTGCAATGATCCTCTTTGCCTTAACCAAATTCTTCTTGTACTTTGCCTTAGCCTAATCTCCCTCTAGCTTTGCAACTTATTCTTCAATGAATCATTCTAGATCATTTTCCTTTAGAATGAGCCTCACTTTATATTTCCATGCTCGGAAGTTATTAGCACCCTCAAGCTTCTCATCCAACTTAGTGTTGGAAGTCATTCTGCCCTGGGACGACAAACAATTTAAATTTTGTATAAATGGATTTTGAACTTACCAGTGAGTGCGCTATGCTAAGGTGACCTCCTTTCTTCAAGGATCTTGTAAAACTTCACCTTTAAATGCCCAAACATCTTGACCTAGGGTTTTATGAGGAAACCCTAATTTTCTAACTTTTGAATTTGGGAGATCTGATCCGGGGGAAAGATGCGCTCTCCTTAGACGACCTTCTTGGATGCTTTTGTAAGTGCTCAACGAGCTTGATAATAGGGGAAATTGACGATATTCATTCTAGTGGTTAGACCATTCTGAAGGGAACCATCTCTGATGCCATGTTAAAATTTTGGTATGCTCATTTAACCTTAGATAATGTTACACCATTATCACCCAACCATAGGCTCTTACACGTGCCACCCTCGAGCACAATAACCTTTTCTTAGATATATTCCAACAAGTCCACTCTAGAACCAACAGATAAACCATAGCACAATGGCTAGCTTAACCAAAAATACCAACACAGTTGCGGAAAAATCACAGTACCAAGAGAGCATACCTTTTCCAAGAGAAGCGCACAAGAGAGATATACTGGAAAGACTTGTGCCATAGCTGCTGTAATTGTTGCTCCTCAGACTTGCGCCCTAACTATTGCAACTCCTGCTCTTAATACTTGCGCCCTAACTGAGTGAGTGAGAGTGTGCAAATGAGGTAGCACCTTACCTCTATTTATACTAGCCCGTCCAAGTGACTTTTCATGTGGGGCCAAATTCTCTTTCTGGAGCCTTCTAATTATTTATTATTATTCTCCTTGGGCCGACTTCTCTTCCAGGGTTTTTCCACATCTGTTTAATGGTTCTATTGCTTTCAGAATCTTCTATTATAAGCACAAAGGTTATACTGGAGGTTAATACCTCCCGCAACTACCAAAACATCAACAGGTTGTTGATCGTCCTTTAATCTTTTTATGGGAGCCATTGTGTTTAATTTCTGTTATCACATAGATTTTCACGGGTTAATAAATATCTTTAGTTTGATTTTGAGTCATAATTTTACCTTAGGTTATAGGTCTGAGGTCCCTTTCACATAGCCATTTTTCATTTTTTTTGGCATGAATAAATTATGATTAGTTTGGTTTTGGTTTGAAAAGTCATTGAGTCACATTTTTCAAAATTGGTCATTATTACCCTGGCATGTCACTTTCTCCATGATGTACGTTGACCCCATCTTCTTATCACTCATCTCGTTAAAATGTCAAATCTAGTTTGAGTTGTACGCTGCCAACTCACTAGGAGAGTTCACAACGCTTTCAAAGTACATTTTGAATTTATAGTCATCATTGCTCTTAAATGGTCATGTCATTGGAGATCTCCTTGATTTTAGAGTTGATTTTTAAATCAATATTCGAGGATTATTTTTATGAATGTCTTAACCATTTTCTCCAAGTGTGCAAAGCATCCTCCATCTCGACACTGCAAACTGGTGTTACAAACAGGCATTGCGCACTTCGCTGCGAATTGGCTGTAGGGGATGAGTTGGCAGTTAGACCACTTGTAGGCACTCCTATGACATTCTGAATATATCAACCTCTAGCTCCAGACCACTAGGTACTTCATGAGCTTGTACACCTTGTTTTAAGGCCTGGAAAAGGGTTAGTGGCTTTTCGTTTTGTGGTGTTGCGAACTAGCTATATGACGCTGCGAACTATCTCACTGACCTGTAATTAAGCTCTAGAACCTTCTTCTCATGCTCTGCATCTTATCTCTTGAAACCATTGACATCCATGGACATGAGTTACCCTATCTTATGATCCTTGGTCTCTACATAACTCTTTTCATACAACTTTGCCAAAACCTATCTCTAGCATTGCGAACTCTGTACAGTCAACCAACGTTACGAACTCTCTGTTCTAGCATCCTTTGCAAAGTAGCCTTTTACCAATTCACCATCTATTCACAGTCCTTTTATGAAGATAACCACACTATTAAACAATTTCATCCTTACTTAGAAGCATTGTCATTGTGAGAGGTATGTGTGACTTTTTCTTATTGATTCCAATAGTCATTTCATCTGCTTCCCTGCTCTCCATTATGGGTAATTATTCAATACTATGACAAACCTTCCTAGCCAACACTAATGGATAATCAACAAAATAAGGTCCATAAAGGTGGAGACATTGTGAGGACAAAGCCTTATGGTATGCATCTATTTGCTGAGGAACCCTTGATCAAGGAGGTCTTCCAAAGAGTGGGTTGTATTAATTTCTATCAGAAAATGCAGAGAGGGCACCTAGAGGTGGCTAAAGAATTTGCACTAAACTTTGATGGAACCAAGAACAAGGTTGGGATACTAGAATTTGAGGTATCTGAGAGGACCGTATCAGTAGCCACTGAGATACCTAGTACTGGGGAGAGATGGTTCAAGGCCATCACCCTGAATGTTTCCTTTTCAAGGGAGTTCCTCAAACCAGAATACCAAGATGACAATTTGTCAAAGGGTGTGCCCAGAAACCACATGTTATAGGGTTTTGATAAAATGTTGAAGATAATTCAAAGATACTTTACCTATGAAGGTAGATTTAACATGATCTATCATTACCACATAAGGCTACTGCTACAGTTCACAAGGAAAGGTTCTATGAATCTTCCTTTCTACTTGTTTAGAAGTATTGGAAAAATGTTTGATAGGGTTCTAGCTAATTCTAAGGCAATTGATACAAGTGTTTTTCATTCAGGACCGATAAAAATGTTGGTGATGGAGGAATTCAGAAAGAGAAACATGGAGTGGGAAGAATTCATTACTTCTTCCAACTTTCAACTTAACATTGCTCCTACCCCACAGTTTAAAGTACAAAGCCCTCTTCAGGTTGACAAGACTGTACAATCGGGGATGAATAAGAAAAGGAAGAGCATCGGGTATGTTAAGAAAGATAAAGCAACAAACGAACATGTAGAAGAATGACAATCTCCTCATTCCCCATAAAGAGAGGTTTCACCTTTGCGAGCTCCTAGTCCAGTGGAGAGTCCTTCAACTAGAGCCACAAGTCTGAGAGGGAGAAAGTTATTGTTCTCTTCACCACCTATTGCAGACAGGTCAAAGCCAGGAGACCTGTTACTAGAGCATCAACAAAACATGAAATCATCGAGGAGAAAGTGTCGATGAGAGCCCCCATCCAGAGAAAGGGAAAAAGTGTACCTATCAAGAAGCCCGTTGAAATTGTAGACATAACTACTCCTCCAGAAAATCCTACCTTTAAGAGGCTAAATAGATAGCTTAAAGAGGCTAGGATTGAAATTGATAAACTAAAAAGGGAGGAGTTAGTTGAAAAGAATAAGTTAAGTGATCTTATGGATATGTATCATGGAACTCTTGAAAAGGCTAAGTTTATAGCTAAAAGATTTTGACCTATCCAAAGGCAGCTTAGAAACGTGTACAGACAGAACATAGCCTACCAGAGTCAGATCAGAGGGCTAAAGATGGAGCTGCAACCTTTCAGAGAGGAGCTGACCAAGAAGAATTTGGATATATTAGCTAAAGCTGCCACCAGGAGGAGCTCCAGAGTTAGAAAGTGAAGGAGATGGACACCATGACTCATACCATTTTTGACAATTTTATGTGTTGGTATTTTTCTAATTTGAAGACGGTCATGTTTGATAAGTTAGGATTTAGTTGAGGATGTGTTAATCTTTCCTATGTATTATACCACTATCATATATTGTTATAATAGTTGTTGACACTTGGGATAGTTTTGGAGTGTTTTGATGCATTTTCAAACAAACAGAGTAGCTACAGGAGAGTTCGCAACGCCTAGCACTGCGAACTGGCTGATACAGGCTGGCGCTGCGAACTCTTGATCTGGAGGTTTTGGAGGAACAAACGGTTCTCAAATGGAAAGATAAGGTTATGACAATTGCTAGAAGTTTAGTTGAAGGCTGGAGGGACGTGTGACCAAGGGAGATGCGCTCAGATCACACGTCATCAAGCACATTTAATATGATCAAGGAGGTTACCCGCATGGGCCTAGTTTTTAGCAGTTTGTTACTTTTTGTGTTGAATAGTTGTAGTTACTCCACATTTAGGTGTGGGAATCCTATGCAAAAAGGAGGATTCAAATTGTAAAGCTGCCATTGATAGCCTAGGCTATAAGATAGAGATTGAAAATCATTGAAGGGTTCAAAGGATTGTAATGAGACTCATACTTTTTTGAAGTTGTGAAGTTACAGAGCCATCTCTGGATTTTGTGTATCAGACTTGAGACTTTTTGATTAATAGAAATCAATTTCTTTCCATTATCTTATCTCAATCTTACTTTGATTTTACTATCATTTGAATGATTCATTTGATTTATTGTATCTGTATTGCAATGGAGGTTTTGTTGTGATGCTGCTATAATTTTATCAGAGTTTATATTTTGATTACAGAAGTTCTTATGTCAAAAGGTTTTCCTCAGATGTCTGTTGGTATTGGCTTATGTGAGTGGTAGACATTGTCATTTTTCTCATTAAGTCTTCTATCTATCCATTTTACTCTTTAAAACCCTGATCTAAGTTAGCCAAGGCCTCATTTGGTGATACATCTATTCTCGAACTTTATGTGATTTTACTATTCTAACTAAGTTTTGATCCATTTGACATTATCATAAAAACTTATCTTTAAACCTACTGATGGGTGTTGAGCTTACACTTTAGTAGTCAAAGTGTAACTTTCAGTGCTAACACTTTCTATCTAGCCAAAACCCCTTTCTATTTTGTTTTTTAACTTAAAGGGGAACTGAAATTACCTTTATAACTCAATAATCTTTTAGTCGTGCTATCCAAACCTTGTCACTAACTCCCTGTGGTAATAACACCATGTTCAATATCACGTTTTTCCTTCAGCAAGAAGAAGGTTAATGCTTAATATTGAAATTGACAATTACACGTGTTTGTGAATATAATAAAAAAATACAACTGGAAATCCACATTTCATTCCCCTATTTGATTAAATTTTGTCTTGTGCTAGTGTATTAAAAGTTTTCAACTACAAAAACATGATGGCGGGAAGTGATGTGACGCCAAAAATGCAAGTGGTATCAAAATGTTTGACTAACGGTTTTTAGAATTAACGTTTTTTGCCCAACAATAATCATAAGCCGCCATGTATACCTATAGTGGTTTGATTGTATTGGGAGTTTTAGCTCCATTAATTACACTGGAAGGCGTATATCTATTGGAGATGGGCACGATTAATCACCTTTTAATCTAAAATTCTAATCCGATGGCTAACAATTGAAGATGCTGGCATATTCTTAGTCGTCCTCCCAAACCAATGAATGTGATTTACTCTTCATAACTTCCTTGTATTTTTTAATGCATCAGTTAACCTGTTTACTTTTTAACATTTACCTAATCATATTAAGAAATCACTGTACCACCATATGTTTGCCACGTTTAACTCATTAACCTTTGAAATTACTACATTTGAAATTAACTTTTAGATTTCCTCAACTCTATGTGTGTTTCAGCTGTCCGGGAGGAAGCTTTGGCATTGCCTTTCGACGTTCACCAACCACTTTGCGACCGTGCTAGCGGTTTTTAGAATTAACATTTTTGGCCCGACAATAATCATAAGCCGCCATGTATACCTATAGTGGTTTGATTGTATTGGGAGTTTTAGCTCCATTAATATTCATTTACTTTTAACTCCCGAGAGCTTTCCTGACCATTCATATTTTAATATCCGCTTTTAGGTCTAGGCGTTGATTAGTTTAAAAAACATTATTTAAAGCCCGTGCCTATGTATCTTATACCTTTTGTTACGTTCTCAATCCTATTGTGCTTTAAGTTAAGCTCCTTTTCTTTAAATGTTTTTATTATATCCATTTAAAAAATGTTAAATTTTTTTATTATACCCATTTAAAAATTATAGAAAATTGAAAATCAAGAGAGGATTAAGAATTTTGATTTCTTTTAGATATGAACTAAATGATGGAGTGGGCTAACTCAGGAGCAATCTTCCCTCTCGAGTTACTTTTTCGGCATGTTTTCCGGTGATGCAGTTTTGAATTTCTGGCCGATTTAGAAGTCTGATTGATTTTCTGACCATTTGGGTTGGTTTAAAATGGGGCAAAACCCTTGGAGTAAGGTTTTGAAATGCATGGAACTTTCATCCATGCCAAACTCAGGCTACCCCTGAAAATCTGACTAGATTCAGGCCCATCTTTTTGCCTGAAAAGAGGGAAGATTGCTCCCTAGTTAGCTTACTCCACTAAATGACTAGTTGTAACATCTGGCTCTTACTAGGGATGATGTGTTCCCTTGAGACATCAAGAATCGAAAACCAATGCCTTATCCATTAGGTAGATGTGTCAACATACGAGCACATGTGTCACTCATGCTAAAAACATTGTCAATGATTGCAAATCAATACCTTTTGAAGTACAATTGTCATCTATAATGATGATAAAGTAATAAATATATAATCACCATCTGAAGTCAATAATGATGTAATAAATGTGAATCATTATGAAGTGTTTGCAGCATGGAGCTTTTTGGAGCGGGAACTAATTTTAGCATTTTTTCAAACCTTGATTTCTCCTTCTATGGTATATTGCCAGTTTTAGAAACTGGTTCTTCACCTATCCCACTTGTTTATCTTCTTACTAGGATCTTCTGATTGTTCGAAGTATTTAGAATGTCTCCCGGTGCATCTAGTTTCTCCTTTAGGCGGATTTTCTACAGAACACTACTTCTATGACCGTTTTTCTTAATACCTGACTGCATACCTCTTAATCTTAGTCTTATCCTCTTTGCGTCACTAACTAGAGATGTGCTCTAATTTTTATTTGTCACTTCATTAACTACATCTACTAGGTGGACGACTGTCAAAGTTAGTGGACCTTAGCTGCTTAATCATTTGGGTTATTTTATTTCTTTTCAGCATTAAATCTTTGTTAGTCCTAAGCTATGAAAGAAGGGCCCCACCTACTGTTTCTTTAGTTTTTTTTTACTGTCTTCACCTGAGTTTCAGACAGGGTGGCACCATACCTTGCTAGGCACCTAATTCATGTCACGTGATGAGCAATAAGGGAGATGATAGAGAGGACAGGAAAGGTTCCCTCAACTCTGTTCATACACAATGAATTAATAAGTCTGTGGAGAAAAATTTCTTTTCGCATTCATTACTACCTCCTGGCACTTCTCCCGATCTTCCAAGTCAGGATTGCACTAACTTATCACACCTGGGTTTTACTGATCACCTTCCAGAAGCTTCTCATTCACCTCTGGATTCGGTTCATACTGGGTTTTCTCTAGGCTCTCTGGTTACAGTGAACAGAGCATCGGATGCTCCTAAAGCAGTCTCTTCTTTCGACCATTGTCGTTTCAAGCCTGTTGCGACCTCTCCACAAGGCCACACTCAGCGTGGTTCTGTACTCCGAAAGCCCACTAGACACATGCCTCCTCCCAAAGCCTGGAAGCCCAAAAAGGCACGTCGTCGACTCGTCATTGGTATGGACGTGGGACTTGAGGAAACCTGTCACCTCTCCCTTTGTGCCTTAGTTGGTAGATTTGCCTACAAATCTAAGTGTTATCTTTCCTTTAGAGATTGGATGAAGGATACCTGGTTCCCCATTATTGGATATGTCCATGTTTACTTAACTCTTCCCTATGGTTGGTTTGGCCTGACTTTCAAACTTCCGGAGGACGTAGAACTCGTTATGTCTAGCTTCTGGGACTACACTAGAGGTAGTCTCATGCTAAAAAGGTGGCGCACTGCTTTTGACCCTTCCACGGAGTATTTCAGTCACCGACATGTCTGGGTTCTTCTACTAGGCCTGCCACTCAACCTCTGAAACATAACAACACTTAAGGCGATAGGAAATTTACTGGGTCGTTTTCCAAAAGTAGACGAAGCTTGCCTCCTTTCTTCGGATAAGCGTTTGGCCCAGATACTTGTTGAGTTGGACTTTCACGCATGCTTAATGGATGTTATAGAATTTGAATGGCGTGGTCTGGTGATGGAACAACGCTTAGATTACCTTGGACTTCCTTTTCGATGTACATTGTGTCGTAGAACATGACATCTCCGGAAGGATTGCTATGGCAACCATGAACCTTCGGCTGAGGAGGAGACATCAGAACCGAGCTTGAAAGACTCAGTGTATTTGGATGAAGAACCAGCGGGGCTGGGAGATGTGGACAACATTAAAGACTTCAACACATCTTCTATACAAGAAGTTGACATGGATTCACTGCAAGGTAAGTTAAAGTGTTACTACCCACACTTCTTTCACAAGCTCTCATTGTGGGAACGAGATTTTTTATTAAATTCTCCTAATTTATTTGGGGATTCAAATGTCTTTAATAAAAAAACTTCGGATCCGACAGTCCTCACTGTGTCCCATGCCTTGAGTTTAAACCTTCCTACTACAACACTTACTGATATTGCTTTTGTTGTTCCCTCTCCCAGTACTACACTTATCACCCCTACTCCGATCAACTCCCCGAACTATCATTCGCCTATCTCCCTGAATTCTTTGGAGTTGCCTTTGCTCACTACTCCTCCTTCCTTATCTCCTCGTCTGGAACCCATCTTAGATCCTCTGGATGCTCCACTTCTTCCACCTCTGTCGGAGAGCTCTAGTCCTACTCCTCTGCAGACCTTTTGGGGGTCGGAACTAGTATCTAATCCAGACTTTGATCCAAGGGGAGAAATTTTAGCTGATCGGGTGACACAAGGGAAAGATTTGCCTTGGTCGAGGGGCTTGGGCACTGATTTATCACCCCTCAAAACTAGAAGTGCTCGTAGGAAGCAATAACTACCTCCTTTGTCTACAGATATACCTTCTTCTTCTCGCGATTCGAGGGTGCTTAGAATTAAATCCGTGGCACAAGGTCATCCATGATCCTTCTCACTTTGAATATTAGAGGGGTGGGAGGTACCCTCAAACTAGCCTCCATGAGCAGACTTCTTACTGTCGTTAAAATTGACATTATTTTTCTCAAGGAGACCCTCGTTGATGATGAAAAGGCAAGAAAATTTTTACTTCCCTTTCGTCCTACTTGGATGTTTAGTGCTGTGAGTTTGGTGGGGAAGTCTGGTGGACTTCTGGTGGCTTGGAACCCAAACATACTTGATCTCTTATCTTTTCATTGTGCAGGTGACATTCTCTTATCAGGTGTTCATTTACTAGATAAAAGAGGCCTTAATTTGATCAACGTTTATGGGTCGAATACAGGTCGAAGACAATTTTGGGGTCTTCTAGAAGCTAAGGGATTATTGGACCTTAACAATCTTATCATTGTAGGTGACTTAAATTTTTCTATTGGCTTTGATGAAATTTGGGGGGAGAAAGCATTATTGGACCCACAGGCAACTTTCTTCAGAGATTTGTTTTCGAATCATCATTTAGAGGGCGTCAAGCCACCTGAATTGGTGCCCACTTGGCGCAATGGCAAACTGGGCTCAAAAGCCATACAAAAAAGACTGGACAAAGTCTTTACTTCTATTACTTTACTTAACCTCTCTACTAGTTTTCGATCGTGGGTCGATCTACCTTTCATATCCGACCATGCCCCTGTGTTCTTTCAACTAGATTTTGGTATTAAACCACTTGCGTTTCCTTTTAAATTTAATTCAACTCTCTTGAAAGATGAGCATTTCAACAACCTTGTCAGAGATGTTTGGATTAACAGACAAATTATTTCAAGAGAAGGGGCTCAGACAAGACTGGCTGGAAAACTCAGTTTTCTAAAAACAAAAGTCAAAAAGTGGATAGCAGACCAAAAGAAAAAGGAACACCTACTCTTGGATAACATTGAAGAACAAATAACTAGGCTCACAAATGAAAGTCTAGACCTCGGCCCTCATGCAGAGCTTAATCCTCGTTTGATAGATCTTGAATTGGAAAGAAAAAGAATTCTGAAGGCAGAAGAGGAACTTTGGAGACTTAAAAGTCGTGCTACTTGGATCCATTCTGGATATAAGAACACTGCCTATTTTCATAGGTTTGCGAGTTTCAGGAGGAATAAAAAACATCTTTGGGAAGTTAAAGATGATTCAAATCAACTACATACTGGGCAGGGAGAAATTAAGAAAGAAGCAGTGAGACATTTCATCACCTTCTATAAAGATACTAATAACTCTATTGTTGATCAAATTGCTTCAATACGCCTTTATCCAAGAATGACTACTGAAGAGGAGGTACATCGGCTGGAAAGCCCGTGTATAAAAGAAGAAATCCTGGAGGTCCTACGGGGCTTCACCAAGGACAAGAGTCCAGGTCCAGACCGGTGGTCAGTGGAGTTCTACAATCAACATTTTGAGCTTTTAGCGGACGACTTATTAGAGGCAGTTGAAGAAACCAGATTAACTAGATCGGTGAACATATCTATCAATTCTACCTTCTTAACTCTCATTCCTAAACTGAATGGGCCAACATCTTTTAGTGACTTCCATCCGATTGCACTCTGTAATCTCTGTTACAAGATCATTTCTAAACTTATAGCTAATCGTATCAGGCCCATCTTGTCCCGCTCCATTTTAGAAGAGAAATTTGGATTTTTAAAAGGAAGACAAATCACCGATGCTATTGGATCGACTCAGGAATGCATTCACAGTATCAGAGAAAATAAGCTTCAAGCGTTGATGCTCAAAATTGATTTGAAAAAAACTTATGATTCCATAAGCTGGGACTATTTCAAATTGGCTCTTCTTCAATGTGTTGAAATATGAAAACAAAATCAATCACTGGTGCAATAACTGGTTATCTATGGGTGGTAGACTAGTGTTAGCCAAGGCGGTCTTAGAAATCCAACCTGTCTACTAGCTGGCCTTAGCAAACCTACCAACCTCGATCCTTCACCGTATTCGACAAATTGTTTTTAATTTTCTATGGAATGGATAAAAAAGAAGAAAAAAGGGCTTTCATCTGTGCAACTGGCACCTTATAGCCAGGCCTAAAAGATTCGGGGGATGCTTCAGTCAAGCTATGGCAGTGAACTCCCTCTGGCGGGCCTTAAAGGTGGACAAACTCTAGCATTGAGTCATTAAATCCAAATATTTTCCATCTATCTCTATTGAAAGTTGGCTCAAATTAGACTCGATTTCTTGCATTCGGGGCTCTCCGACTGGGAAATACTTGACCAAAACTTTTCATCTGCTAGTTCATGGTCTCTCGTGGTGCCCGGGTACAGGTACCTCAATCCACATAGGGAAGGACCAGATTCTCAGATTAGGATTGTCGTCCTTCCTGTCGGACGATCTAATTCATGCACTTAATCATCGTGGTATTTTTTATCTCTTTCAGGCTTGCTACCCATCCCATCTGGGAATTTTTGGTCATAATTGGCTCACTTCCACTGATTTAAACTTAGGAGGGACACTTTCAACAGAATGGCAGAACTATAGAGAGTTTCTTATTAACAGTGGAATTCAGCTAACTCAAAGACCAGATGCATTACATTGGCTTGGAGGAGATCGCTCGGGCAAAATCTCAGTAAAAAATGCCTACGAGGTCATTGCATAAAAAAAAACACACATTTCTGATTAGTGGCTGGAGAAATTCTATCTGGAGAGGTGACTGTCCATTAAAACCTAAACTATTCAGCTGGCTTCTTGTGGAGAACAAACTTCTTCTTTGGAACAACTTACAATGCAGAGGATTTGAAGGTCTGAGCCTCTACTCCCTATGTAAGAACAATGCAGAAACAAACATGCATCTCTTTGTTGGATGCGACTTCACATGTGGTGTTTGGGACAGAGTTATACATACTTTAAAGTTCACAGGTAGATGGTAGGGAGATTCCATTTCTGAATGTTTTAAAAACAGGATGCAACAATTTCCCCCCTTCCCTTTATTACCGGTCTTTCTTTGCTGGATAATTTGGTTAGAGAGGAACCTTGTTTTATTCGAGAATGGAACTCCTTCTATTCAGAGGGTTTCTTATAGAACTCTTTCTTTTCTGCGAGACTTCTGCACGGAGAAAACTCACAAGAAGTCAAGGAGACAGTCTCTACTAGATGTGACTAGGGATCCCACTGATTGGTCTGATAGGGTGGTCACTGGATGGTTCGATGGGGCGGCTTCAGCTTCGGGTCAGAACAGTGGTGCGGGAGGAGTTATTAAGACATCATATCTCAAAATTTATAAATGGTATTTTAACTGCGGCCCGGGGATTAATACTAGAGCAGAGTTACTCGGAGCTTGGGCACTTCTCACACTTGCAGTCAGGATGGACTTATCAGAGATACCAGTTTACAGTGACTCCAAGATAATCATCGATTGGTTATGTGATAAGGCACAGCTTCAGGTTCACAATTTGGAGGGCTGGAAGGAGAGAATTCTCGAACTAACAAACAATTTTCACTCCATTTCTTTTCAGCATATTTATCGTGAATACAATTTAGCAGCAAACACTCTATCAAAACATGCTCTTCAACAGGCTCCAGGGAAAATTGTTTATTTTCAATGTGTCGAGGAACATCAAGGCCCCCTCTTGTCACTTAAACTTTTTTAACTTTGTTTTGATTCTGTTGGGATTTTGTATTTTTTATGTTTTTAGGTGATATGAGATCACACTCTATTACTCTTTTTGACTTTGAAACAAAGCACCCAGGGTGCTACTTTTTGTATCCTTATCTCAAGATGGTTGATATATTGTTTTCTATCTCCTCTCCTTCAGATGCTTATGAGCATTTTTGTCAAGGTTTAATTGTATTGAACAGTTTATATTTATACCATATGAATATAAAGTGAATTTTTTTTTGTAGAAAAACAAATAAATGTGAATGATACATCCGTCAACCAAAGAGAATTATACGATAATACATTTGTTTGACATAAAACTTTATGAAAATTATCAATTAATACTTTGGAAATCTGACGAGTTATTAGAATCATCATTACACTAACGCAAAATTTCTATAAAATTCTCATCGAGGTGATCATTTTTTATATGAGAAACAACCATATGGCTCTAAATCTGGATGATTATACCTAGGTTATGGCGACATCGGGTTCAAATTATTGGTAAAGAGAGGGTAGTTTGAAGACTGAGAATGCTTCTACATCCCCTACGAAACGTGAAAACCTTGAATTTGTTGTTCCTATAACGTCTGTTAATTCAAAAAGTTTAGAAAATACATTTCCTCAAGTTCTCGCTCATTCAATCAAGAGTGCCCCTGAGGCAAGGGAGAAAAATCTTAATGTGCATGCAAAGAAAGAAAATCCCATACCATTATCCAATCCAGATTTTCAGATTATGATCTTCACGTTATAAACTGTCCCAAATGTCAAGTTGAACAAAATAATGAAGTGGGAAACGACGGTTCATATACATCTCCACATATTATCTATATCAGTGACGATGAAGGAACGGGTCATGTTTAAGAAGACATTAGTCATATGTTGATCGCATTAATGTACTAGATGTGTGAATGTGATTCAAAAATCTTTTTGTTACTTTGATAAATCTAGGCCTTCACCTAATATTTTGTATGTCTTATTTTTATTATATTAAAAAGTTGTATGTTTTATTTTTATTATATTAAAAAGTTGTATGTCTTATTATTATTATATTAAAAAGTTGTACATATAAAATAGGTGATCAATAACTAGCTTGCTACGTTGGCTGGTATATATACCGTCAGATTGTCTTGGTATATATGTCAAGATATATCTGACGGTGTATATACCACTTGCCGCAACATTAAAGCCTGCGCAACAGGCTGGTTATTGATCGCCTACAAAATATGACAAAGTAGTACATCATGTTTTGCATAAGTTGTTTATAAACAACTCATGCAAAACACAATGTACCTTTAATAGTTTATCTTTTGTTTGATCAATATATACTCTGCGTATTTAAACAACATTTACAAGAAATATTCATTCGATATACTTGTTAGGAAAATAATATGCTTTTTAATTGTTCAAAGTACTTAAGTCAATCTAGAATTTAATATTTTCCACTTATAAAGATTTTATACTATGTTTAGTTTGGTAAAAGAAAATTTAATTATGTTAAAAAAGAAGAATTTGCTATAAAAACAAACACTCAATCTTTAAAGAAACAAAGACAAACTCGTGACCTTATTTAAGGTATATCCCAAATCCTTATATAGAAAATTATCATTGGAACAATTTTAATGAATGTTGAGGTTTTTAAGTTTTTTGATATCTTTAATCAAGGGGATTACTTTTCGATGTTGTTCCACTACCCACGAGTATCCATAGCCCCGGTGGAGACATCTAGGTATCACATGCTTTGGTCCACTTCCAATGAGTGTCCATAGTTTCAATGGATGTACTTGCATTTCCCAATTCATAAATAATTGACTGCATTTCCCAATTATAAGAATACCTGAGCTAAGTAATGTAAAAATTGTGGAAATATAAAATTCTATTTTAGACTTTTTCCTTTGAATAAAAATATCTACAAAATATTTTACATAATTGATTCAAATGAATACTTTTGAACGAAACAAAGGACTTTGTAGACTCTATTGAAGGAGATTGAATACAAGCTCAAAAGAAACTTGAAAGAAGGTATGTACAAAGTATGAGAAATGTGAAATATTAATAGACAAGGAAATGTTTTAGGAAGTGACCGTTAACAAGTGTTCCCAAACTTTCTCCTTGTAATTCTGTAAAGGAAAGGTATTTTCACTCTCAATCAATTCAATTTTAAAAGGACCAATCCAAAGATTATCGAATTTGTCATGTTTTCTAGGTTCTTCCCTTCATTTATCCCACTTTAAAACAATGTCACTACAATAAACATTTTTCTTTAACTTTCTTATCAAAAATCTTTTTCATTTTATCTTGATAATCCTAGAATTTATCATCAACCTGTTCTCTTTGTTGTTGAACCTTGATTAGTTGATTGATTCTACGTTGCATATCATTTGGTTCCTCTTGTAATTCTTGTAAACTCTTCATTATTGATATCCCTAAATGCACAAGCATAATGACATTAGTACCATAAACTAACTTGAAAGGAGATGTAATGATTGATCTTTTAGTATCGATTCAATCAACCCATAGTGCACTTTTTTTCCTTGGAAAAACAACTCTTATATTCAAAGAATATACATGTTGCAATTAATCTCAATGGGACTGGCTACAGTATGAGCATGTATCCTAACATAGGATTAAAGGTCCCGAGGAAAATCAGAGAAAAAAAAAACAAAAAAACTAACCATCATACGAAAATTATGTTGGAAACTTGGTTGTCATTAATGTCAACCTTGGCAAAGAGGTGAAGTGTCATTGATTAATTGGTTTGAAGAGAAGCATTTTTAATGTGCCTTGATGAGATGTATTAATGACAACAAAGGTTTGAAGGAATTATGAAATAACATATCAAGTAAACAAGAATCGATGAACCTTGCATGAATATGTCAAATGTTGAGCAAATGTGTAACAACATGGTAAAGTGTTGTGTAGATACCTTTGAAATAGCAATACTTATAAAGCTCACACATGAAGTCATCCTCCCTCCTCCTTACAATGCTAGAAAGTAATTTTATGAAAAGATACCAGGTCGGACCTGCTCAAGCCTACTCAAAATGGTATATGGCGATGGTGTTGGAATCAATGTCAAGAAAGTCAAATATGGTCAATATTGAACAAAATGTTATAGTTGATGTCAAAAAGGGAAAACATGGTCAATATTGGATATAATATTGTCATTTAGATAGAATTATTTGGCAAGGACTATAAATCTGTGTGAGTTGATACATTCTTACTAATGTCCCGGGAAAAATTCTATGATGGAACGTGTTACTGACATGCATTCACAGAAGAAGAAATTAAATGGACAAAAAGATTGGAATGACTATTATGTTGTCTTCTCCCAATTCTATACATCTATTAATACCATCAATGGATGAGTTACTGACATAGTAAGGCAGGGTCTATTATAAGTGGCACTAGAAATGAGAAAGATCCCAACTAAATTATATTGTTTCATCTTTGAAAGATATCATGAAAGATTTTATAATGGAATTTTGTCTAGTGTTATTCCTCCGTCTTTACCATCTACTGAAACAATGAATATAACCTTGATTACTGTGTTAAGTTTTATTATAACAACAACCACAATGTTTAAAATTTCGATCTATGACAAGATCAATATTTTCTCTACGGGCCTTATCTCAAACTTGTCTAGTATCCTCATTGGAGAAAGCTTAAAAGGAACAATGTGGAAAGTATGTGCAGAAGATCCACACATAGGAGAAGGAGTAGCACCTCGAGAAAGCTATCTTAGAATCAAAAGGTGCAGATAATGAAGTGCTAGATACAATGGTATCATGTAACCACAAGTTACAGAGAAATCATGATCGTCCATTTGGTTGATCGACGAGTATAGATTGTCTGATCGGAAGTAAGAATGAGGAGGAAATCATATGGCAGAGATACATTTTTGCAAGTCAAATAGCACAGAGGATAACAAAGGGTAGACCCCCTGAAATATTGTTAGCCATCAATTATGATCACACGCATCATAAGATTACGGACTTCGGCCCCGAGGGTATATGAGATTCAAGGTGCAACTTGTCCCGCCCCTTCAAATGAAGGATGATCGTTCATTCCAATCGTTGATTAAAACACATCCGTCGATGTGTAATAAGTTTAAATAGTTGTATAAAGCACCCAAAAGGCTTAGCGTCGGTTATCGCCCATGGTCACTTGACAATTAAATTGCTTGATCACTTCTACACAACACATAGAGTTTAAATTTGCATATGGATTTAGCGTTTGGTCACTAGAAGAGTGGTAATATGAATTAAATTAGGTCGGAGGTTAGCACCACTGGAATAATACAAGGTCACATGTTTCAATCCTAAGATCATTTGGAAGTTAAAGGATGAGGAGCTAGTGCCAAAAATAACAATCCAAGGTCACCAAAAAACTGGTCATATGGGATTTATGCAGAGACAACCCTTAAAAGGCTTAAAAGAGCGCCAAAACTAAATAGGGTGCCTTAATTATGGAATTATGAATAAAAATAAAAGAAGGAAAAATGTATTGTTAAAAATAACATTATTATTACTTAAACAAAAGGATGCAATGTTTCATTACCAAAAGACACATTGGTTCAGACTCACACCCTTTAGAAGACTATATATATAAAAAAGGAATGGTGAGAAGAAAGTGTCTATGTGTTCTACATCAAAAGATCAAAAGCAATTACAGAATCCAAGGAAGAAAGACTAAGATACTTATGAAGTGAGGGTGGAAGGGAGGAGCAAGGAAGGATTATTATCCTTTGCTAAATAAAGTTTAAAGATAAGGAGTTGGTGCTTCCTGGGGTTGGTGCCCTAAAACAAGGGAGTTGGTGGTTCCTAGGGTTGGAGCCTTGAAACAAAGAGGGAGTTGGTGCTCCCTAGGGTTGGAGCCATGAAACAAAGAGGGAGTTGGAGATTCCCAGGGTTGGTGCCCTGTAACAAGAGGATTGTTGTCTCCTAGAGTTGGTGCTCTAAATCAATCTTTATATAAAACTTGTAATTTGTAATTTAAGTTCATACTTATTGATGTTATTTACTGAAGTTTCTTGTTGATCAATAAAGTTAATAAATAATTATTTAAAATTGATAAAATTTATCAATATTGATTCACCCCCCCCTCTAAGCATTGAACTACATTCCAACAAACTATACAGATTGTTCCCTCCTGCTTTGAGAGGATCCGCGCTAGAACGAAATGGACAAGGAAATAAGCCAAGAGGTGATTGAACAAACTATAAATTTTGGTTTGTATACCCATGGTGTCCATCATCATTTGCAACTGACTGAGGAAGATTCTCTTCTTCGACATCTGGGACCAGAACATCCCTTTCTACATCTTCTTTAGGTGATGATCTTGTTCTCCACATGCCAAGTGTACCCAGAACAAAACATTTCCATAACCTTCGTAGTTGAGTCCAATACACGCCTTCTTGAGTCTTGAACCTTTTGGCATTCCAATCTAACAACATTACGTCCCCAATTGTTTACCATATTTGGATTTTCAGCACTCTGTTGTTGCTGAAAATACTGCAATGCACATGATAATCCTAATCCAGTAGAGTAAAACTATTGCCTCCTTGTCTCAAACGGAAACATAAAATGACAATATTTGGTTAGTTCTTGATACCAAGGTGGCATGCCACCACTACATAATGCCATATCATCTTGCATCTGGTGTGTCAACTTTGGTGTCAACTTGTTACTTAAAAAAGCTTCTTGGAGAAAAACATGACCATTGAATTTCAATTCATCTAGGCTTGGCAATCATCCTTATGCAAAGGCATCGGATGAGGCTTGAGCTCTCAAAGAAGGAGCTAAACGGTTGAGTCCTTCTACTATTCTAAGTAACAACAAATCTTATATGTGTTATTTGGTTTTTCCAAGCCACAAAGATATTTTCTTTGCAAAATGCCATCTAGAAGTGACATATACTCGATACTCTTAGGTGTAGAATATGTTTTGGATGTTCCAGTCAAATCCCTCATGGTTGTCGCATATGTTCTATGATAAGTAATAGTGTAAACTTCATCCCAAAACCTTTGATTGTCATACCTAGGAAAATATGAACCAACATACCTTTGTTCATATCCATATGGTAAAGTACGATGCATAATTGCCTAGTATAATGTTGATGACCTTTCAAGATGCTTCCCACGAATGAAGAAGTTCAATCGAGGACAAACATTTGCATTGATACAATTAGGAACCATTCGGTGGTCTGTGCTCTTATCATCATCAAAAGTCCTCTTGGATTCCAACATTAAACAAGAAGTGCTTTACTAATAGATTGCACGTTACACATGGAATTCCATAGCCTCCTTTTCTTCTCCATTGAGGAATTCATAGTAACTAAAGGATCCTTTGGGAATTTGCAGAGCCTGTTTAGACAGTCGATCAATTATGGAATTTAACTTACGCAATATGTGGTGAAGAGAATTCCAGTGAAATAGAGGCAATCTGCGCCCCCATATCTCAAAGGAGTGTTAAATAAACATTTTCCACCTTACTCTTTTTCATGGCCTATTCAATGATGAGCTTTGAGTCCCCAAGGATTTTAAGCATGGTGATCCCGATTTCCTAAGCTATTGAAAGCAAGTTTCGAAGGGCTATAAATTATTCCCGATTATTGGTGCCTCTTCCTAGGGCATGGGGAATATGAATGTAGTGGGTGCAACTTAAGTGTAAAATTATGCCAACTCCACATTAGGGAGGGTGCCCCTGACTGGAACCATCGAAATACCCCCAGGGAGTGTCATGCTTTAGGTTATGCATGATTGGAAATCGAGGCTTCCTAGCCTTCTTTTTAACCATAAATTATTTGGAAAAATTGAGAACGGTAGATGCACAAAGCTCTAGGGAAAAAAAGGAGTCTCTAAAGATAAAAAATTTCCTATCCCTCCAAATGTTGTAGACCAGAATGCAGGGTAAAGCTTCCATTTGATTTACCTTTTTTTCCTTCATCTAGGCTTCAAAAAAGTCTTCGAGTACTCCATCATCCAAACACACACTAACCTGTAATTCCTTAGCTATGCAGGAAAAAAATGCTTTTGAATACTTGCATTGAGAGACAAGATGGAAGCAAGTTTCATCATTGTTCTTGTAGAGGATATAGACACTCGGCCCTATCCATCCATGCCTCATCCCATATTCACATGTTAGAAGCTTGTTATTGAGGGCAAGCCATAAGATTATCTTACACTTTAATGACACCTTTAATTTCCAAATACGACTTCACCACCAACGAGTTTCACCTTCGAAGCTAGCTTCAACTACCACATAGTAGTCTAACTTAGCAGTGTAATTGCACAATCCAGGGTTTCGAGACCAACCAAGAGCGTTTCTTCATCATTTACAAGGACATATTTTGAAGAGAGAATATCAATATAGTGACTCCACTCCGCCGCCATAGATCCCTTCAGACCCATATCCACCACATTTTTCCACTCCGCTCATCCCTGCAACTAGGGATGTTGTGCATGTGCGTCAGCTAGCACGTGGATACCAACATTGTGAAGTAATTGTTTAAGAGGGTCAGAAAGAAGAAAATCATCACCAACACCCAGCCAAGGGCCTTCCCTGATGTATACCTTATGTCGTTTCCAATTCTCCACACTTTCTGAAGTCCAACTAAAGGAAATGCCTTAAACAAAGCCTTCCACACAATTGATCCCTTAGTTTATTTTGAGGGAGACCAAATCCATTCCTCAGTTGTGAAAGTTCCAAAATATTTAGATTTCATCACAAAAACCCAGAGAGAATAATTGTGCAAAAGATGCCATAAGTTCTTTACTGCAAGAGCCAGAGAAAACAAGAAGATGTTCTTGAGTCGCCGAACTCCAAGGCACTTAGGAAAGGCCAATCTACTCCATTTCACCAAAGTTTTACCCCTGGGATTTGCTCCTGTCCATAAGAAGTGAAAACTAATATCTTTTATTCTAGATAGGATGTTCTTAGGAATTGTTGCTAATATGTCCAATAGACAGGGATACCTTCCAAGATTGATTTGACCAACGTGAGCCTTCCCCCGCGAGAGAGGAGTCGGTTACCCCAGAAAGAGATACAAACCTCAACTTTCTTGTAAATCCAATTCCAATGATTAATTTTATATCCATCGGGTTTAATAAAGAAGCCCAAATACTTAAATGCATCGTTGAGCTCTCTTTTAGGAAAGGGGATAACATCCATCAACTTTGAAAGGAAGAGACCAGTAAGGTTATGGAAGATTAAGCACAGTTTGGAAATGTTGACTTCCATACCAGTGGCTGAACAGAAAGAGTTCAAAATGTTTTTTAGAGAGAGGATATTTCTAGGGGAACCACGTGTGAAACACGAGGTGGGAGAGAGAAACAAAAACTGTCACCTTTACTCCAGCAAGCTTACCAGAGCTTAGAGTCGCTTTGATGAGTTTTCTTAGGGATTCAACTACTACAAGAAAAATAAAGGGGGTTAGACGGAACCCTTGGTGTAGGCCTCGAGAGGGATGAAAGAAACTAGAGGATGACCCATTGATAAGAACGACAAAGGAGGAAGACGACATGCACCCCATGATCCAGTTCACAGTTGAGTAAGGAAAGCTGAACTTCAAGAGAGCGAGTTGTAGAAAATTCCAACTCACCATATCATAAACTTTTGATAAATTGATTTTCAGGATGGTAGCAGCTTGTTTCATTAGTTTGATAGAGTGTATCGCCTCCCGAGCTAAGGCGACGACATCGTGAATTTGGTGTTTCTAGAGGATTCCAAATTGTTCCTCTGAGAGACCATACCGAGCAATGGATTTAGCTTGATAGTTATGATTTTGGTAATACGTCTATGGATGACATTGCAACAGGCGATAGGCCTAAAGTTCTCAAAGGAGGATCCATCCTCACTTTTAGGGACAAGCGCCAAAAAAGTAGAGTCAAACAAGCCTAAGACCTTCCTGAAATATTTGGACTCCCTTAAAACTTTTAGCAAGTCCTATTTGATGTGATCATAGAAACAAAGGAAAAATTATACTGTGAGCCCATCAGGCCCTCGGCTTTCCCCTCTCTACATATAAGAGACAACATGCAACACCTCCTTCTCAGTGACATCCTTCTCTAGAGATGTGTTCATATCATCAGTAAACGATGATGGATATGCAAAAATAAGTTGAAGTATATCCTGTATTGGACATCCCTTTAACTCCAAATATAAAGAATGGAAATATTGCACCCCCCTTCCACCGCGATATCCTTGAAAGAATGAGCTTTAATACCTTCCTCTGTATTAATATCCCAGATAGAGTTTTAGTTTTCTTTGAAATTTACATAAGCATGAAAATATTCAGTATTATTATCTCCTTCTTGTAGCTAGATCACACGGTTCTTCATTCTCCATAGGGTCTCCTCCTCAACCAATAATTTATGACGACGATCCTCTAGGATTTATAATGAGATGATGTTTCCTTCCAAATGGTTGGATGGGGATATACTCAAAAAAATTTCAATATCTATCTCCACCAATCTTAATGTGGTCTGCAAGGCCCCTTTTCATGAAGTCTGCCATGATTTCATCAACTTTTTGACCCTGGAAATATTGGCTGCCAATTGTTGCATGTAAGAACCATCCACCTCCGAAGAGAGAGGAGTCGAAGAATCGATAACTGCCTATCTAAATTCCTCCTCTTAAAGTCATTGGGAATTGAATTTTAGAGGTGTGGGAGGTTTAACATCCCCCATTTTCATTTGGAAAAGGACCCAGTAAATGGTCTGAGAGTCCTCCTGTGGATACCCATGATTTGTACCGAAATTAACTGGCTATAAGGTTTCCTGGTATCAAAAAATGATCCATTCTTTTAGATATAACAACTTCTTTTGAGCGAACATTTCTCCAAGCAGGAGACAACTTAATAGGCTCGACGTCGATCAATCTGTTTTGAGTGAAAAATGACATGAAACAATCTGCAAGGGGTCAGGTCGGGCAATAGTACCCCATATACATACATACATACATATATATATATATATATATATATATATATATTATCATCGGCGAAATCAACAACTGGGTCGGTCTCGTACTTGTATGACATGGGGTTGATTCCAATCGCTACCACTATAACCTCCAGGTGTCGTACGTATGCCCCTTCCACATACATGGGTAAATCAGGGGGATTTGAACTCGAAAACTCATCAAACATAACACTTCATATCACGACACTTTCCAATTGAGTTGCCCTTGAGGTGCTACTAGTACCCCATATTTTAATAGAAGAAGGAGTTAGGTTTAAATACCCTTCAACCAATATTAAGCGATCACCGAACAACTTAGAGTCTTGGAGTGCTTCCCAATTTATTTTTTGATTCGAGTAAGGACCATAGATGTTGTTGACACTAACTTCAATACCCACAGAGGTGACTTCAAGTCATACTGAGATATCATACTTAAGCATTATCGAAGACCTAGCTTTGTAATATGACCTCCATCTTGTGAGCAGGCCCCCTAACTAACCGTTTGCATCTAGAGTACAGAAAGACCATGAATTCAACTAGGATTTGAAGATAAATCTTGTTATTTCACCACTCACCATCGTCTCTTGAATAAAAATAATATTGGGATTGAGGCTCCTGATTATCCTTTTGAGGGCTAAATGTTTACAGGCCCACCCAACCCCGTGAGCATTGAAGGTTAAAACCTTCATGAGGGATCCCTTTTAGGGGTTGTCTCGGCTCCAAGGGCCCTTGAGATAGTTTTTTGCTTGCCTTTCTCGATATCAACTAATTCCCGTTGATGGGACTTACATCCAACCTGGGATGGGATAGAAGCGTCTAAGGCCAACATACCAAATGAGGAGAAATTAACCATCTTATTAGAATGGGGTCGGAGAACGTAACTAGACCCTAAGGGATGCCTTGAAGGGACTGAGGAGGAAGGATAAGGGTTGTTGAGTAGAGATTTTTTACAACCATTGGAGGGGCGAGTAGGAAAGTCACTGGAGAAGATTTCCTTGGGGGAGTCTGAGGAGAGGAAGATAGTGGAGGAGGGGAGCAGGGAAGAGGGGGGGCAAGGTGAGGGGATGAGATCATGTGGCCTGGAGTCACAGGAACCACCACCGACATGGCACAATGGATAAGAGGGAGGGGGAGAAGGCCCCAGACTTGGGTCCTGCCAAGGAAAATCAGAGGGAGAAATAAGAGCATAAAGAGGAATCTTATCGACAATTGAATTTGCCTTGTTTGGAGAGGAGGAGGGAAGAGAAACTTCCAATCCTTCCAACACTTCGAAGGTGATGTTGTCAAGAGCTTTGGGAACAACGACATCATTTTTCCTTATCCATATTTTTCTGCCAGGATTTTGCTGATCCTGGGAGCTAGTACAATTTCGCCAGGTGTGTCCAACAGTGTGACAATTGAAGCACCTGCAAGGAGTCTTCCAAAAATCAATTTTTTTGGTGCACATTTTATTGCCATACACTGGATCCAACTTCTCTAGCAACCCATCGTGTAGGTCCACCTCCACCATGATCCAAACCCATATATGATATGAGTTCATCTCCCAGGAGAGGTCTAACCATACAAATTGACTAATTTTATTCCCGATTGATCGTAGGGATGCAAGATTCCCGAAAGGAAGTGAAAACCCACGCAAAATTTCCCACAACTTTTGAACCGCCACCTGAGACTATGCCAGGTCAAAATCTACAGACCATGGTTGGAGAAAGAGACCAAAAGGCCCCCAACACCATTCCTTCTCAAGAATGGCAACAACATCATTGTCAGAACGAAATTTAAAACAAACCCACCCCCTTCACATGATGAAGGACTTCAAAAAATAAGCCAACATTGAGATCCAATTGTATGAAACCGACCTTCAGAGCGAGGTTGGTCTCAGAAAATTCCTTGAAACTTTTCGACCAAGGTTCTTACTAAAATCCCCATGATTTCCTCGAAGCTGACATTGTGACCCACCACCTAAGAAACATTTTCCTCATGAGCATGGATACATCTACTAGAACGACATTTAGAACATGCTCGACTTCTTGTTTTAGAGGGAGAACAACCCAGGGGGGGGGAAGAGGGGAAACAAAATTCAAAGGAAGAAACTGGGGGGAGGGCACGCAGGGAGTAAAAACCAATTCTTAAGATTTTATGAGCCATAGCTCTCCATGCAAAATGCCCACCACATACTCTGTCATGATGTTGGTTTATCAGATTATTAGTTTCTTCTTCCACAACAAAATTTAGAAGGATACCAACTGGATCTTTCCAATATAATTTGCCATCAATTTCAATGACCCGAACTAAGATTTTTCTCTAAGTGATTTGGGGGTTCTAGATACTTCATAAAATGAACAGTATCTACATACCAAGACGATTTCAAAAACTTATCACTGACATGTTGATCTTTTCCCAATATTTCTTTTTCAAAGAAAACTGAGTTATCATAAACATGGCAATCCTCAAAAGGCAAATAAACATTAAGCTCATTCATTTCAAGAGTTTTAAAGTTTGACGTAGCCATTAATTTAGCCAATCCTTGACCTTTTATAAGTTTTGTTGGTTTAATTTCTAGGTCAAATTCCTATATTTTTGTTATCCATTTTCCCCTGCTTCCATCACAATCTCGTTGACCAAGAATGTCTATTACAGCCACATGTGGGACATAAACAATTATTTTAGAATGTAACACATAATCTCTAAATGATTTTAAGGAATTGACTAAAGCAAAAGCCTATATTTTCATGATTTTGTATTTTAATTCAACATCACACAAAGCTCTGTTCAAAAAGGCTATTGGCTATTCAAAACCTTCATGATTCTTTTGCAATATTACTCCTATAATGGTGTGCTTTGAGGAAAATGAAAAAATTATAAACTCATTTAAATAATTGGGGCTTATGAGAATAGGTGCTCCCCTAAGGGTCTCTTAATTTGTTGAACACAAGATTTAAATTAGATGCCTTAATAGACTTAAACTCAATCCCCCTTTTAAGCATACAAGTTATGTTTTTTACTATCTTTGTAAGATTTGGTATAAACCTTCTTAAAAAAATCATTTTTCCTAAAAAAAGATTGAATCACCTTTTTATGTCTTAGATAAGTTAGATCATTAATAGCTTGAACTCTTTGTGGATCAATTTTTACTCCTTCTCTGGCCACAATGTGGCCTAATAACTTCTCTTTTGCCATTGCAAAGATTGATTTTTTATGATTTAAGGATAAGCCATATTGTTTGCATTTTTTGAAAACTTGTTGTAAATGACTAATATGATCTTCTTCAATTTTTGAAATCGTATCATCTAGATAAATAACAATGAATCTATCTTTTTCATCAACAAATTCTATATCCATTGGTCTCTGAAAAGTTGCTCCTAGATTCATTAGTCGAAAAGGCATTTTATCATACGTAAAAGTGCCCCTTGGAGTATTGAAAGCAGTCTTAAACCTGTCTTCTCTACTCATTTTCACTTGATTGAATTCTGAGAATCGATCCATCATTGAAATTATTTGAGCACCAACTACCTTTTGTAAAATATGATCCATTTTTTGTAAAGGATAATTATCTTTTAAAAAATCTCTATTCAAGTTTATAAAATCCACACATAAGAGAATTTCCCCATTCATTTTCCTAGCAGGAACTAAATTAGCCACCCATTCTAAATATCATAAAGAATGATAACTTATGCATGCAACCATTTTTTTATTTCCTTTTCTATTTGGGAAAAAGCATTAGATTAACTTGCCTTATTTTTTTATCTTAAAGGCTTTATTCCTTCTTTAAGGGGAATTCTATATTCAAAACTCTTTGTGTCATAGTTTTTTAGATCTTTGTAACTCCACTCAAAAACATCACTTGATTGTTTAAAGATTTTAATTTCTTTAATTTTTTATTCCAAAGGTAAAGATTTGGAAATCTTGATTAATTTAGGTTCATCAATAGTATTAATGTTTATTTCTTCAATATCATCTTCTTTTGGCTGCAACACTTGTTTAACCGTTGCATCATTGTGATCGAAAAGTTTTTCCAATGGAATAAGTCCTCTAGGAATATAATTGTTTTTAACTTGAACCATATCATGATTTCCAATTGAATTGGACAACTTTGTTTTCATATTTTTGTTTTTGTTCGTTATTTACAATGTTATTATCAACAACTTCATTATCTACAATATCATTTTCAAAATCAATAAGGAAGGAAAAAAATGATTTTGATTTCTATAAGCCCTCTTTCTACGGTGTTTGGTGACATATGTTTCTCACTTGGTTGATAACTAATTCCAAATCAACAAAAATATTTACAATTTGAATTTTCATTTTTTAGCCGTTTCAAAGCCTAAAACCAAAACCTCATACCCAACAATATTGTTTGTTGTTTCAAATTCCAACTTGAAAGATAAAGTATGTTTTTCTCCTGCTGGAGAAACAAAAACAATCCCAACTCCATATGCCTCTTTAGATGAAGCCCCATCAATGAACATCTTCCAGACCACATTTTCAAAATTTTCTATTTTAGATTCATTAATAAATAACTCTTGATCATCTAAAAGATCTTCCTAAATATTCACTTAATGTACAAAACTTCTGATTTATTCAGTTTCAACATAGACATAATTTTTTTTTAATATTTTGGATCACTTAAGGTGTATGTCAACTTGGCCTCTATGTATAGTCTCCTAGTTTGACCTCCAAATACACAGATTGTTGCATAAGACATATCTAATTGCAAAGTTTCTCACATCTTAGCCCCCAAGATCTAGATAAGAGAATACCTTATGTTACAATGACATCTGCCACCACCACATCCATCATGACACTTTTTGATATGATTTGAGCCAGATGAACTACTAGGTCTTTGATCACGCCTAAACATTTTACTCTTTTAGAATCAAATGAATAAAGATCCTTAGAGGGCATGGTAATGTTTAATCCCAACTTTCCCATAATAACTTTAGGCATAAGATTATGGGAAGCACTCGAATCTAACACACCGTTTTGCAACAGCTGGTCATGGATGCTCAAACTAATGTAAAAGGGTGGAGTGACACTATTCCTTTCCTCAATGCATGGTCCAACAAATACATGTGCTAAATCATCTTGTAAATGTGTAGTATCTCATTGGGTTGGAAGAGAAGGAATGTTTACGAATTTCTCGACGTCAGCTTTATAAGTAGGCATTTTTGTTAACTTTGTTAAAGGAACTTGAACTTTAATCTCGTTCAATTCATTAATTAAGATACATAAAATGGTATTAGGATTAGATAATTCCTTAACCTTTTCATTTGTATTTCCTTTAGAAGAATTTTTTGCTTCATTTGTTTTTTGTTGCTTATTTTTCCCAATCTTTTTTTTTTTTTTTTTGGGNATCTTTTTTTTTTTTTTTTGGGAGGCATTGGTTGTTTATTAGGACGCGGTATGATGTCATATTTGTTTTGCATTTAAGCAGGCAAAGCATCGACAAATTATTTGTATTCAGCAGACCAAAAATCATCATCATCTATCTGTTGTATTTTATCGAATTGATTATTAATCCATAACGAATCTTGATAATCATCTTGGGTTAAATGAGTAGGGATTCTCTCATCTTCTAACAAATTAAGTTCTCTTGATGGGCCATCTTCTTGAAGGAACCCTAATCAAATTATTCAACATCTACTTGCTCATCAACAACATCAGTTCTTATGGGAGGTTGTGCAAGCGACTCCTTAGTTATTTTCATTAGCTGAGGATTAAAGGGCCTCCTAAATTGATTTGGGTTTGTATTGGGAAAATTAGGATTTATGTGAGTAGGGTTTGGTTGTGTCGGAGTTGGATTTTTGTTGCCTAGTTCCAGTCTTGTAATTTTATTTGAGAGAGCCCCAATGAGTTTTGTCATTTCCTCCAACTTTGCATCCTAGGAATGTGAAGATGAAGCTTCAGTAGGAGTCTCTTATTTTTATTATTATTTTCAAAGTTAATATTAATTTTCTAGAGGGAGCCATATTTCCTTCAATATCAACTACGTGACTCTGCATTTGATCTAAATTTAAATACCTTCTCTCCCTTAACATCATTGAAAAATCAACAACTTGCGAAACGACATAAGTGACTTTTGCTACTACTAGGGAGGGTTTGATAGCAATATGTATCCTATTATACAACTTATTAATTTTCTTGTTAAATTCTACCACAACTTCACCATTTTTCTTTTTTAATCCAGAGAATTCAATTAGATAATATTGGTGGTCCCTTTTCTCACCCCATTGGTTCATGAAAGTGGTTTGCAATATTTACCATGAAGGGATGGAGTCTTGAGGTATGTTTCTAAACCACTTTATGGCATCGCCCTCTAAACTTTGGACAAAAATACGCGTATACACTTCCTCTTCTTCAATGGCTAAATTTCCAGTTGTTGATATTTTTTTCTATCAAGGACAAGAGACAACATCATAGGAATTAGAGATACCCTATTCATTTTTATAGAGGTGTTCTCCCATGTTTCTCACCCATCTAAAGATTATATCAAAATTCCTAAATATTGGATTTTTCATTCATCAATATTTAATACCCATGAGTGGAATAGGCAAAGGAAAGACTAAAGGAAAAAATTTATCACAAAGAAAGCAAACAAAAATTATCCTATTCCACAGTGACCATTTTGCTTATCGTAGCAAGAGGAAGCACCAAATTTGAAGCAATAAAAATAGAACATAAAGTAGCAACGATGGTCCTTCTCAAAGAGATTTAAATGATTTTGTGGCATTCATATCATAAATACGTAAAGTAAACTCATTCTATAGATTCTATGTTCACATAAAAGTAAAAAACCACAAAAGTCATGAGCTCTAGAATAACTCTTTGTGGAGTTTAAATAATAATTACAATTTGACTATTCAAGATCAAATAAAATGTTTGCCAATTCAGAATTACATAATACTCATGATTTTTTATTTATTTATTTTTTTTCGTAGAAAAAAAAAACTTTATATTCCCTTGAAAAGAAATATATACATGTTACATCATAGAAAAACTATACAGGCATGTCCTTTGGGTCACAATGAAAACAACCTGTCTATGCACTATTTTTCCTTCTATTACCAAAATTGAAACTGAAACGTGTTGATATACTCAACCTATAGATTGTTATAGATGGCTATTCAACATATGACCACTGTTAGAAAGACCAAAAATAGTTCAGAACCAGATTTCCATTTCTTCAATTTCTCGACCATCCATAAACTCATAGGAAGTGAAAGCTCCTATGTTCATCTCCAGAGTTTGTTTGGATAGTTCGTCTGCCTTCGAATTATATTCACGCAAAATATGTTGAAAATAGATCCTCTCAAAGGCCCTGAAAGCAAACTTATTCTCCCTTAAGACTATGGTGAGATGAGAATTGTCTATGGAGTATCTACCACGGGCCCATTCAATGGCCATTTGAGAATCGCCAAAGACTTGCAACTTGGAGACGTCCTTTTCCTTAGTAGCTTCAAGAAGAACTCATAGAGCTATCAACTCAACCTTACTATTGAAACCTCCTCCAGGGGCATACCTGATATGTACATAATGAGAGTCACTTAAATGGAGCACCACACCAACACCACACTTTAGGGGGTGACCCTGAATCGCTCCATCAAAGAAACCCCAGGGCACTGAATGGTCGATGACAGGAGGAACAAAGATTCTTTGCTTCTTAGATTTTGAAACTTCTTTGAAATCATCCGCCGTGTGCAAAGTCACCAGAAATATTTGGAGGAATAGACTTATATATAAAAATAACATTCTTCTGGTCCAAACAAATACTAGAAATCATGATGCTGGGAAGCCCTGAATATAAGGCCACATACCTATCCATCATACAATCCCTGAAGCATTCTTCCAGCGTGGCTTTGTCCCACACTACCTGATATTTTAAGGAGCTCCTTATTAATGAGAATACATGTCCTGCATAAGAACAAGTGACAAAAAGATGAGAGACATATTTGGCCTCCGATAAATGTAAAGGGCATCTACTTGGGCCACACCAACCGCTCTTCAGTCCATTATCCCAGATTAGAAGCTTATTGTTTAGGGCTAGCCACATAGAAATTTTGCATTTTAAGGGAGCCTTGTTTTTCCATAGAAGAAGCCACCACCATCTAGTAGGGCCTTGATTGTGATCTTCCATCCAAGATTTGTAGCCCAACTTCACTGCATAGCTACCAAGACGGGGATTTTGGGACCAACATTGGGTATGAGAGAAAGATTCGTCTAGGATAATACATATTTCACACAGGAGGGACATATAAGACTCCCATTCATCACGAAGGGTTGCAGGAAGATTAAGATAATGAGCACTTTTCCAAGAAAGTCGGCCATTAAGGTGAGGGATACCCATGTTAGCATCAAAGAGGAAATAATAATTTCTTTCCTTGAGGGCTTCATAAAGAGGGGGGAGAGCAGAAAGTTATCACCCGTGCCTAGCCAAGGATCTTTACCGATACAGACTTTTGATCCATTTCCCACACACCAAACCGTCCACAGACCAACCAAAGGAAAAGCCTCAACCATTGCTTTCCAAACAATTTAACCTTTAGAATATTTTACAGGGCTCTTGAACCAATCTTCCACCGAGAGAGATGGAAAATATTTTGAGTTTAGAAATTTGAACCACAGATAATTGTCCATCGTTAAGCGCCACAAATTTTTGCCCGCCAAGGATTTTACAAAAAGCCTTATATCCTTAAGGTCCCAACCTTCAAGCTCCTTTAGAAGGGCGATAGAGGACCAACTAGCTAAATGAAAACCTCCTGGGGATTTCCGTACTGACCATAAAAAGTTAAAGAAAATCCTCCTGATTTTGTCTAGCACAACTTTTGGGATGGAGACAATTGAGTTCCAATAGATAAGGATACTCTCAAGAACTATCTTCAAGAGAACCAAACACCCCCCTCTTGACAGAAACCTGTTAGCCCAGATCTTTATCCGAGCTTCCACCTTCTTGTAACAATCAAGCTTTAAATTAAAACCTAAGTATTTCAGACCATCACTTAACTCTTTCAATTGAGCTGGAAAAATATTGTGGAGGGATGTCATTTCTACTTCCGGGTAATTGTTCAAGATGATACAAGATTTGTCCATATTAATGGACATGCCCATAACTTTGAAAAATAGGTTTAAGATTGCTTTCATCAATGAGAGATCGTGTCGGTAGGAAAATAGACTGACCAACATGTTGTCTACGAACAAGAGGTGAGTGAGTTCTTCGGATGAAGACACCCTCATGCCTCACAAGGCACCAGCCCCACGAGCCTCCTTAATCAAGTGTCCAAAAGCTTCCATGATCAAAAGGAATAAAAAGGGGGATAACAAACAACCTTGATGAAGTTCCCTGGAGGAATGAGAAAACTGGGAGGGAGAACGATTTATCAGAACTGCGAAAGATGCAGACTGGATGAACCCCATGATTAAGTTAACCATGCCCAAATTCATCCTCAGCTTAATCAAAACCAATTGAAGGAAAGTCCAGTCAACTCAATTGTATGCCTTAGACAGGTCCAATTTACTGATTTCCACCTTTAGATTTCGATTTCTTACTGAGTGAAGAGTTTCTTGAGCAATTGTAACTGTGTCGTGAATCTGTCGATTTTACAGAAATCTGAATTGTTCTTCCCCAATAAGTTTGCTAAGAATGGGACTGATCCTTCTATATATAATATTAGAAATGATTTTATAAATCATGTTGCAGCATGAAATTGATCTAAAATCATCAAAAGATTTCAGATCTTTCTTTTTTGGAATGAGACATACGAAGGTAGAATTGAGCAGGACATATACCTTCCCTTATTTTTGTGACTCCCAGACAACTAGAAGAAAATAATTTTTTAGAAGATCATAAAAAGCCTTGTATAATTCCACTGGGAATCCATCAGGGCTTAGGATTTTTCCATTCTTCATTGAGGAGAGAGTAGCAATAATTTCTTCTTCGGAGACCGGGTCACTCAGTGACTGGTTCGTTTCCTCGGAGAAACAAGAATTGAATTTCTCCACTACTGCCAAAATATCTTGAATAGGGTATCCTTCTGGAGCCGAAAAAAGGGAGTGGAAGTGGTCTACGTCGGATTCAACTTTATCCTTAAATGAAGACACCTTAGAACTGTTTGCGAGGTTGATATCCCAAACAAAATTCAGATTTTTTCACATATTAGCGAACTGATGAAAAAACTTTGTATTATTGTCCACAACTTGGATCCAAAGGGCCCTGCTTTTAAGGCACCATACTTCCTCTTCATCTTTGAGGTATTTCGAATGCGAATCCTCCAAGCATTTTAAGTCCTTCAACTGCTCCTCAGATAACGGGCCATTTTCAATGGCTTGATACAAGGCAGGAACCTTTTGTTCAGATTCTCTTAATTCTCTGATTTTTCTAGCCTTCCAAATAGGAATCCACATTTTAATTGCCTCCTTTAAATGCTTAAGGATATTTTTGAATTGAATCATTGTCATAACCAAACTGATAGGGGAAACCTTTATCCAAGAGGAAAGGACCATTTTTTTGAAATCCACGTCTTCCAACCACACCTAGCTTATTTTCATGGGAGGAGCAGGGGATTCCATACCTGAAATCCATTGAAGGGAAATAGGATGGTGGTTAGAGATTCCACCTACCTCAACTACAAAGCAGATGCTCAACTCTCCCACAAGAATGGACTCGGAAACCAGAAGAGATTCTAGTCGTTTGGCCACCTCTTCACTTTGACATCTAAAATTTCTCCAAGTAGGAATTAATTTGACCGGTTCCAATTCAACCAACTTCTTATCTTCCCAAAGAGACAGAAAAAAACCTTTCATCATGTCTTCCCTAGGACTTGGTCTAGGAGGATGGCCCATACCTTCATCAACGCCATAGAATCCTTCAAGGGGTCAAAATTGACATTCCAGTGCTTCGGGGAAAGGCCCAACAGACCCCAAGTCCATTCTTTTTTGAAGATGCTATCACAATCCTCTTTTGAGAGAAAGAGAAAATAGATCTAGCCCATGGGTAATATGTGGATTTTTGGAGTGTAACCCAACATGAACCTCCACTAGTCTTCGACCCAGAATAATAGGGTCTTCTCCCTCGATGCTTTTCCATTAAAACGACCCAGAAGCATCTTTTTAGAAAAATTATAGAACTTTGCAACAAGAATATGTTTCCCGACAACCATCCTTGTCAGGCCCAATATTTCCTTGAAACACTTTATGGACCACAAGTGCGACAATAAAACTGAATACTCTTGGAAAGGGCAGTTGTTCTTTGGCAGAGAAAACTGTGTCGAGGGATTCTGCAAGGGTTGATACGCACCAACAACGACTGGTTTCCCGGGCCGTTGCGGGGTAAGGATAATGTTTGAATCATCTGGAGAGGCTTCCGTGAGAGCTTGAAAAGACAAGGTATGGAGAGGATTCGTGCAAGGGCTTGTCAATGGAGTTATAATCGGCTCAAACAAATCCTACGCGTGAAGAAAGATCCCAAACCCTCTAGGACTAGCTTCATAGTCCACTTCTTCATCTCCATCGAATGCCATCTATTCAAGGTAGTACCCCCAAAGAGACATGTACCGAGACCGAAAACCTCCGACCGCCACCAAAACAACAAAGGGACCCGCTGGAAAAGAAAAAAACCTATGACTGTAGGGTGTGTTCCTATCACTTCTCAGTCATTCGAGAAGAGCCATTTCGTTGAGTTGATGCTTGAAGGGCCAGTGGAGGAACCTGGGCGGTTGGCTTCGAGGCAGTGCCAACGGTTAGAGTCAGGTTGTAATACCTATTTATATTGTTTTCAATAAAACAGTTCTCTTTCCCTCCATATATGTCTAATATTGTTCAACCTATTTATATATGTTAACTTTCTTTACATATTTGAATTTGCACATTATATGTATAACTCAATTTCATAACTACCTTGTTGCAGTATAGACTTGATCTCCTTTTCCAGGTTGGTACCAGAAGAGATCAGTAGCGAATCAAAGGTGGAGAGCGAGCAACAACATCAAATGTTAGGATACAAGGTGTGATCTCTTCTCTTCTCTCGTCCAAAGTAGTTATTTTATTTTGAGCTTGTGCGTGAGGGTTGGGTTTTGTCTTTTACATATGGTCAGGCTTTGTTGTGACACAAACCCAAGGTCACATGGTAAAAATCTCATAACAGAATTGGCGACCATATTGAGGAAGTTTTCTCCTATTTTAGGTCGGTCTTAGGGCCTTTCTCTCAGTTTTGGGAGGATCTAAGTTGGTTGTTGAGCATGATCTGAGCCTTTTGGGTTTGCTTTTGCCTTTGATTATTGTTTTAAGTCTCTGAAAACTTGGAAATCACGTTAAAAGTTCTTGCTTTTTATTGGGTTAGTCTTTCTTCTATAAGGTTCTTTATGTGGGTCAAAAGGTTGGTTTTGTGTGGTTGGGCCTAGTTTCCAGTTGATTGTTGTATTCTAGTAATTATAGACTATTTTCGTCCTCCCTTTTTACCTTCTTTCCTTTGTTCATAAAAGAAAATATAAAAAATGCATCATAGTTGCATTTCATTTCTTTTAGTAACAGACAAGACAAAACAACTTGGTTGTTGGTGATTCTCCTCTTGTTCTCTTGCCTCTGAACTTTTCAAGAAAAGAACTTGCTTAGAATATCATTCCTCAAAATCTATGCCATACTTTTGTACGATACAATATAGTGTACGAATTTATTACTGTTGCAAACCACCTCAATTTCCGTGCCAAATGTGTTGGTTGTGGAGCCTGATTATCTTCCTAATTTAGAGGTCTTTTACTTTCAATCGTGTTTATACCCCATGAAGTATTTACACCCCAGAAGTGTGTACACTCTTCCACGCAGGGGAGTGCAGAGGGGGGTACCCCCTCTGCGGGGTCCGGGGGGGCTATCCCCCCGGCTGGGGGGTCTGGGGGCAAGCGGGCCCCCAGCGGGGGTTTGGGGGCGAAGGCCCCGAAGCAAAAATTGCCTTGTAAAAGTATATTGTAATTTCATTGTAAATCTGGACCATTCATTATAAGGTCGCAGATCTGACGATAGAGATTATGTTAGCATTTTTTTCCCTAGAAGGCAACCCTCTTTTATGAGGGAAATGTATTGCGGCTATGTAGGTTGGCGAGTATTGTATTCTAAGAGAGGAGACTGTGAGAGAAAGAAGAGGAAGTTACAGCGGGTTTTGCTGTAGGTTGTATCCCTTCATTTTGCTAGATAATAATAAAGAAAGGACCTGGCAATTTCTCTGGTGGACGTAGCCCACACTGGGTGAACCACGTAAATCTGTGTCTCTCTTGTATTGTGTATCTTTTGTGTTTTGTTTTCGCATTTGTTTTATTGTATTGCTCTGCGGTCCTGTTTTTCTAACAACTGGTATCAGAGCGTAAGGTAACTCGCAGGAAAAGAGGGTTCTTGGTTCGAGTGGGAGCAATGTCGGAAGATGAAAATTTTAGGGTCGAGAAATTTAACGGCCAAAACTACCAGTTATGGAAGATGAAAATGGAAGATTATTTATATCAGAAGGATCTATTCCTACTATTGAGCGGAGTAGCAAAGACGCTGGCGCCCATGAAGGACGAAGAATGGAAGATTCTTGACAGAAAGGCTCTAGGAACGATACGGCTGAGCCTGGCAGCGTCGGTGGCTTTCAATATCTCGAAAGAAAAGACAATGAAGGGTTTGATGGATGCATTGGCCAAATTGTATGAAAAACCCTCGGCGTCAAATAATGTATTTCTAATGAAGAGATTATTTAATATGAAGATGTCGGAAGGTGGGTCTGTTGCAGATCATTTAAATGAATTTAATACGGTTACTAATCAACTAAGTTCTGTAAAAGTGGACTTTGATGATGAGGTTAGGGCTCT
>ML779400.1:286024-310127 GCA_009831015.1 Picea engelmannii
TCTGATCTAATCTCAACCGTTAGATTAGAAAACCCCTCACCTTCCCTCATGAGGTCGACTTGGGCAAGAGGGCGCACCCATTCTTGGGTAAGCAACAACAGTCTTGTTGAGAGAGCAAGAGACTCTTGGTGAGATGCCAAGAGGTTCTTAGTGAGATGCCAAGAACAAGAAAGTTGAAGCATTCTTGTTGAGAGAACAAGAGGATCTCAAGCATTCTTGTTGAGAGAACAAGAGAGAGCAAGAGAGAGGTTAAGCTGAAGAAAAGAGACATCAGCTGCAATTTCTGGGAGTATTGGCATGCATTCCAAGGCTACCGAATAGCATTTAGTGGCACAGAAATTGAGTCTTAGCAGAGTTTTGGCATGAATTTCGAGACAGTCCGTACAACATTAATTGTTGGGACAACCGTACTGTTGTACGGATTTCTGGTTCAGAAATCGAGGAGCAAAGCTACAGGAATGTCTAGATAAGTTTGTGTAAATATCTGAAGATGAATATGTTGTAAAAGAATTTCTCAGAAGCTCATAAATAATACAAATCCCTCTCTCACTGGTTTTCCCCTTGTGGGTTTTTCCAGGGTCGAAGTTAGACCAAATATCTTTGTGTCTATATTTTTCGAGTTTTGCTTATTGCTGATATTTTATTTCTGCGTTGAAAACGATGTTCAGAATCCTCATGTTTCAGTTCTGAAATTTATTTTCTGTTAAGTTTTTATATGTTGAAACATAGTGCTGTAACATATGCTGAAACACAGTGCTATAACATATGTTGAAATACAGTGTTGTAACATATGCTGAAACACCGTTGTGACATATGCTGAAACATCGCTGTGACATATGCTGAAACAGTGCTGAAACTGGAGTTTGGCATTTAAAGTTGGCTGAAAAATCAGCGAGACTGAAACTGAGTTGGGGTTTTGAAAAATTAACAATGAGTGCCACATAACTAGAGAATCTTTTGGGCCTCTTGTTCTCCTTGAAGGTTCCACTGGGAGCTTTATGTCTTTCTGCTTATTTCTGGTCTCGGGTACAATAACTAGTTCCACATATTCAATTGGTTGTTATGGTTCTTCATTAGGATGTTCTAGAGAACATATAGTTTCTTCCTTGGAATCTTCTATAGATTTCCAGAAGGAAATCTTTTTAATAAAAGTCACATCCCTTCTAATTTCAACCTTTTGTTGACTTGGGACATAACTTCTGTAAGCTTTTGATGTCTTACTATATCCAACGAATATGCCCTTCTTTCTCGAGGGTTGCAACTTCTTTCTTTTGTCTTTGGGAACATGAATATAGGGAAGACAACTAAAGATCCTTAAGTGTTCCACACTTGACTTCTTTCCAGAGAAAGCTTCTTCTGGAGTCATGTTCTTCAATATACAATCAAGACTTTTATTCGGAACATATACAATTGTCATAGTTGCTTCTCCCCATAGAGACATGGATAGATTCTGGTCATTCATCATTGCATTGATAGATTCTTCAATGGATCGGTTCTTTCTTTCTGCCACACCATTCTATTGAGGATTATGTGAGACAAATTAGCTCCCTCCTCATCCCTGTTGATTTACAAAAGGCAATGAGCTCCTTGGAGGTGTATTTTCCTTCATTATCAAACCTCGAGATCTTTATCTTCCACTTAGTGAGGAGGTTAACATTGGTCCACACACATCTAAGTGAACGATGTCCAAAACTCCTTTTTTCTTTACACATGTCCTTTATAATCAGTACTTGGTGAGATCACCTTCATCACCACTTGATGTAGTCAACTGCTCCAGGTTTCCAATTGCCACTGTAGCTCCTTCTCAAATCTATCGTCTATAACCTGCCCGGAACAATAACAATAAGAGCAAAAGTGACCTGCCCTATCACTATAGGAGAAAAACAAGAAATATCTCCTAGAGGAGAAGTTAGTTCATTTTGCAAACAAGTGCAATAAGCATCTATATCAATAGTACTTAAGTGCAACCAAGTATACCTAACAGTAATATAACCTTTCAAAGATTGTTGTCACAACAATAATGTTTACTTGTATTGTGGCAAATATCAAACTTGATATGTGCAAATTGAAACTTAACAATTTGATCAATCAAACCTGGAACCTGGAGCCTCAACTACTAGGTAGGGTGAGCTTGTTCCTTTAAATGTATTGAATCCAAGACCACTGCTTGGACAAGGTCTCTTATACATCCCCTGCAAACACACTCATGTTTTGTTGGATGATATAACTTTAAAAACATATACAAGTGGATACCTTTGAAATTTGCAGCATCGTTCAACATCTAATATGAAACTAGACACCATCTTGACAAGAAGAGGTTAGAAACTGAATAAAAAAGGTTCAATGGTTAGAACAAGTTAGAAACCCTAAAATTTCAACTTTGACCAAAATTCAAACTTTTACTTTGACCAAGAACTCAAACTTGACATTTTTGCTCGCTGAGGACACCATAGGGTGCACTAGGCTAGGGTGCATTAGAATATCCATAAAGTAGGTCCAACACTTCACTTAAGGTGCCCAAAGAGTTGGATTAGGGTTTGTTACAACTGCAAAATTAGAAACCCTAGTTGCACCTGCAACTGGTGCTAAAATGAACTTGATAAAGAACTCTCGATCTACCTTCCAACAATTAGACTGGTCTGAAGTTAGTTTGGGCCCATAACCTGTTAAAATATTGATGTGCTTGTTTTACCATAGACAATATCAAAATATTGTCAGCTAACCATAGACATGCAACCACCCCTGAGCACCTTAACCTTTGAAAGATAGAATGATTTCGAAAGGAACACTAGAACCAATAGATGATCAAGAGAGAGCACCTTTCTCCAAAGATAGTGCACCAGACAAAAAGTCCCAAAACCACAGAACAAGAACAATACTCAATTGCAGTAGTTGGAGTTGCACTTACCAATAATACCACCAAGAATATCATAATACCACCAATAATTTCACCAAGAATACCACCAAGAGATACTAGAAGATAGGGCACATATCTTAGGCTAGATAGCGCTAGAGAGAGAGACTAATAATAACCCTAGAAGATCGACCTTCCATTCTTGCAGCTGCAACTCCAAACTTGTGCTATGCTTGAGAGAGTGAGTGAAGTGAATGTGTACAAATGACCTCAAGCACCTTCTATTTATAGTGGTTCTTGTCACTTCTCTAGGCCGACTTGTCCTTTTAGAAGCTAATACTTTAACATTAATTATTCTACTGAGTTGACTTGTCTTCTACGGTTTTTACACATTTGTTTAGAGTTTCTCTTACTTCCAGAATATTCTATTCTAGTTAGAGGTTACACATGGAGGTTAATACCTCTCGCAACTACCATAATATCAACGAAGGCTACATGAAAATTTTAACCAAAATTATTTCATTTTTCATCTATATATTACTTGAATAAATCACACTAAGTTAAAAGGGATTGGAATTTATAAAACAAATTTCCAGGAATTCGTGATTTCCTTTATTGCCTTTTCGAAAAATTTCAAGTTCAACGATATCATACTTCGCCCTTCACACAAAAATTTACCACATAAGTGAATAAAATATAAAATACACTACTTAATCTAATTTCCTTTGAAGAGTTGCTATCTTATGACCCCTACAACAACATCAATCAATGAGAGGATGTAGGGAACACAATGCTAGCAGGTTTCGATGGACAACACCCACATTTTTGTTAAAGTGGGACTTTGGAGTTAGGCACTGTTGGAAGCGGGCCAAAGTGGAAAGAAAGGCGATTTTGGGAAAGAAGGCATGCACGAGGAAAGCGACAGCTGGAAGGAAGAGTTGCATGTGCGCATGCAGGGAAGACCTAACGACGTTAGGGTTAGGGTTTTTGCAATGTATTGTAATGGCTGGGGAGCCAGAAACATATACATATAGATCCTAGGTCTCATAACGGGAGTTGGTTGATAGAGAGATGAATATGAAGAAGCATATGCTATGTAATATTTTGTTGTATGACCTAATCTTGTAAGCTGTGGAGCTAGAGAGGACTGAGGAGGGTAGATCTTGAGGGCTAGATCACATGCTGAGGAGCCTGGTGCTATCTAGTCCGCCTCATAATAGATCTCACCCCAACTACGAAGAGTTGTAAAGCGTGTGGTGTCGTAGTTTAAGAACTACTATAATAAAAGAGCCAAGAGCCAGATCTTTGTGGACGTAGCCCAGGAGGGGGTAAACCATGGTAAAACCTGTGTCGTGTGATGTTATAGCAAGATTATCCTCACCCTATGCAATATTTCATATAGGGCCTTATTCCATTCCCCCATGCAGACTTACTTTCCCTGATTGAGAAATCCAGAGACAAAAACAAATATTTTTCCACTTGTACGCACCTTGCAAGCTATACAACAAGTGTATATGTTGGCTGCTCCACTACAACCCGCGTACATCGAGATTTGTGCCAGAAAATCAAAATTAAATGTCGGGTTTCCATGTCACGACAGGATATCTATGATCCTTGGCATTCCATATACTGGAAACGTTCTGACTCGGCCCTTCAATTTCATTTTGAAGGCTATAAAGAAGCCAATTCCGAGCTATGGAAAGGAGGAGAGAATTCAACTTTGAGAGCAAAGTTACTCTGGAGAATTTATTACTTCTTTATTGAGTCTGCATCCCTTTGTTCTTTAAGTCTGAGCACAATGTTCATCCCCCAAGCTCTTCCATTATTGATAGAGAACCTCTTTGTCTCTCTTATATGAGCTTGCCTTTGGTGGAGGATTGAAGTGGTGGAGGCCCAGTTGGAAGGAACTCGGTTTTTTTGTTCTGAACCATGCCGACACAGAAGTCTGTGTTGTTTTCACTTCTACTGATCATTTATTAATAGAAATACTCATTTCCTGTCCAATTGATATCTTGGAAATATATCTGTTATAATCCATGGGCATGTTTGTTTTGTATATTAATGGATTATCCTATCTAATGTGCAAACCTTTTATATTATCATTATATGCTTGCTTTGTTTGTTTGTTGAGAACTTGTTGCAGGTATAAAGATTTGGATCAAAGTGCTCAATGGTGGACATCATCAAATGTTTGGACGAGGTAGGCCTCTCTCTTATCTCTCTTGCACATTAGTTTATATAGCATATGTTGGAATTGAGTTGATTTCTACAGTCATACCTGTCTATTGTGGTTCACCCTAGCCATAGAGAGATTTTCCTCGTAACAAAATTGGTGACCATACTGGGGATGAACCTTCTTTCCTAGGGTTTGAAGTACTTTTCTCCTTAAATTTCTCTTGTTTCTATCGTGGTTCTTTTCGTATCAGTGCTTGACAACTCATGTTCACCCTGGGTCTGAGTTTTCAGCCTTTCTCCCTTGCCTGGCCTTGTTTCAAAGCATATGCGCACCTTTTTTATTGACATTCGCGTATACACGCAGGCTGTCTCACTGCAAGCTGAGTTTATGCGCTCTGTTTGCCCAAACATTCGCGTACAACTTTTTCCTTGCATGTTTTCTTGGTCTGGTGTTTGTTGGGTCGGATTTGATGCTTGTTGAGCCTTCTTAGGTCTCTGTAGTGCCTGTTGAGTACCTATGGGATGACAAGAAACCCTCTTTTGGTTGAGTTTTTGGGTGAAGTTTTTCTCTTCATTTTTTAATTTTTATTGTCCTTGTACATCGGGCTGGGTGTTTCATTGCTTGATATCCTGCTTGAGCTATCCCTCTTTTACACACAATAGGACTATATATCAAGTTACTTTTCAGTCCATGCATTTTCAGTTTCGATATATTGAAAATACAAAAAAATAGGCATTTTGCATTACTTGGCATCTTTTGTCTTTTGAGTTTTTATCATTAGCTTAGTGCATACAGTGAAAGATTGCATTTTTTACTTCTGAATCGCAGAGTTGAATTTGAAAATTGCATCGCTTTTAGGAGCATATCATACATTAAAATTTAAAGTGACTTTGCATTATTTTCATATTTAATTTCTTGCAGAGTCATAACAACATGAGTTTCATCACCATACCTTTTTGAGTAATCACGGCCATAAAATCAACGCTATAATTTAAAATTTATTGGTAACAATTTTATTTTCTAGGGTGCACAAACTAGCCTAGGATTTAGGGCCTTGGAATAGGATTTTGTGAGTAAACTTCTCCAAGGCAATTAAATCAACATATGTGTCTGAGAAAGGGAGTAGAGAAGTCCATTGTATAATCGGTAAGATCAGGAGGATCTGCTCAAACCGAAGTTAATCACGACGTCGTGTGAAGTTAGTCGAAGGGATATCCCTCGAATACTCGCCTAGCGTTAGAAATATTTATGTGGATTTATTCGTATTTTGGGATCTTGCTAGTGCCCATACCTCCATGAGAGGCGGTTCTTTCAAGGTTTTGGGCTTTGCTACCCTGCCCATACGGTGATCCGAACTTACAATTGCTCGCTTGTGCATCGGTTATACATTGGTTTATTAGTTGCGTGACTTAGGTATCTCATAGGTTACTTGCAAGGGTTATTCTACTAGTACGTTGGGTCAGATAGGGGTTGGACAACACACAGCCTTTATGGAGGATTACCTCTCCAGGGGGATCTGACCGACTGGTTGTTAAGCCCACGAGGGCCCCTATAACTGATTTTGTTACCTCTTATCTTTAGCGAGGAGTCTCAAATCCCTCTTGGATGAGACATACCTTCTTTAGGGAGGGAGGCCACTCAACCACTTTACCCTATTTGCATGCACATTGGCCGTTTGAATTTCGTGTGCTCTATGCTTACCAGTCAGCCTTAGGATATATTTTTATCTTTAGAGTCTCAAGTCATCGTGGAGTCAGACCAAAGCCTTGCCGATCCCGTCGTTTGTTACAGCTACCATCGGATTTCGTGTCCTTGCCTTCTAAAAGGCATAGAGTCATTATACGTGGTACACACACATCCACCGTTCAAACCTGTGATTTTACAAGGAAGAGTACTGAACCTGGTCTTCATAATTATGGGAGCCCTTCGACTCCCATACACACTATAGTTAATGGCACCCCTTCGATTCCTGCAACCTCCATGGTTGTAGTACCAGAGGCACCTATCATTACTATGGACTGACCTATAGTTAATGCTCAAGCTACTACCTCGAACCCCTTTGGGTCTCTTGGCCACTCACCGGGCTACGACGTTCAGTCCAACCCTATGGATTCTAGTCCATTTTCTTATGGTATGCCTAACTTCACCTCGCAGTTTTTGAACTCCATCCCAGCTGATGGCCCTAATGCTAGCGTTGGACTTCGGGGCAATACACCTCCTTACACTCCTTTTTCATTTGGTGGATCTAAAATCCCTCAAATGACTCCTAATATGGGAGGTATCCTTGCTTTTAACCATGGGTCCAATCCTCCTACTTCTAGGTGGAATAGTCAACCTGGCGGACAAGCTTCGGCTCAAGCTTCGTCCTACAATCGTACCTCCTCGACGCAGATTCTAACCAATACATTTGGCATGACGAATCCGCCTCTATCCTCTGGTTTCCAACCCGGGGGAGGTTAGTTTAACGCTTTGGGCAACACCAACCTGGATCTAATTCGACTGGGGAAAATTTCTATAACCCTCAACAAAACATTCCAGCTGGAATGATACCCAACCAACCTTATATGAATCAGCTCGGAGGAGGGCCTTGTAATTTCGGACAGGGCCATGGTGTTTACCAGAACCCTGGATGTCCTTTGAATCCACAAGCGTAATATTTCTCGGGAGGTTAGGGCCATATGTCACAACCCCATATCCCTTTTCTGGCCACGCTTAATTTGCCAGATTTGTCTAAGTTAATGACTGACCCCGTGAGTCACGATCCTACATGGCCCCTGGTCCCCACCAAACTTTCTTCGAACATCCCAAAGAGGGTAAGAATGGAGAGGATCTTGGTGATCATGTCACTACCTTTCACCTTTGGTGCTCATCAAACTCCCTTAATGACGATTCTATTCTTTTGAAATTATTACAACACACCCTTATCGGAGTTGTTGCAAAATGGTATATTGAGCTACCAAGGGGGGCATATGGGACTTTTAGTCATTTGGTGATGGTCTTTCTTAACCACTTCCAGTTGCCCATTCGTTATGATGTTGGCCTAGAATTGTTGTCTACTTTACGCCAGGATACTGCCACTCATATTTCGGACCATATCCAAGAGTGGCGTAGACGAAAGAGGTTGATTAAGACCCCTATACCCATGGCCTTTCTTTTAGAATGGTTTCTTAAGTCTTTGCACACTCCTATCTCAAAGGACGTTGCTACTTCCGGGGTTACCATTGGGTTACCACTGAGCAAGAAGCGATTTTTAGGGCCCAGTAGTTAGATTTGATATATGCTCAGTCTAGGATGTTATACCATCTTCTTCCTGATGCACCGCGGTCTACTTACGACCCTAGGCAAAAGCCCGGACCTCGTGCCGATGGCATTGTAGGTTCCGCCAATGTAAAGTCCATAGACTCGGTGACAAACCAATTGAAAGAGTTGTCTTTAAGCCAGTCTGCAGGAGGACTAGCCTCGTCTATGTATTCCAATCCCACTCAGTCGGTGGATGTACACTCTGTGCAATCGTCGGCCAACCCGAATGGTAGCTAGCAAGTAAGAGGGAATAAGAAGAAAGGACACAATAACCATAAGGGTGGAAAAAATGGTAATAAATCCAAGGACAATAATTATAATGAGAAGATGGGTAGTAATGTTGGAGAGGTAAAACGAGAAAAACGTAAGGTGAAGTTTCCCTATAAGCTTTGCACAGATGATCACCTTACCCATTTGTGCCCCAAACTTGCAGAAGTTGCGAGGCTATAGCTCAATCGCCCGATGTGCTGACGAATCCATTCCCACATAATCAACACTTAGCCTTGAGCCCCTCAAACGTTGGAAATGCGGTTGGTGGAGGTCAAAACCAGCAGTCGCAAGATGGTGGTCGTTTATCTATTAATATGGTCGATGCGAAAATAGATGTAGCCACTCGATCTCGAGACTATGGTTCTAAACAAACTAATTCTGGTCTAGAATCTCCTCCTCCTCCATAGACGAATTTACAGATTGAGAAACCAGAGCCATCGCCTCATATTCTAAAAGGAGAACTTAAGCACTCTACCCATAATCCAAATACTAGAGCCACCCAGAACCACTCTATTGTTGAGGACCTGGGCCAAACCCCTTGTGCGATGTCAACTTTGGAGGTACTTTAGACGTGTCCTTCACAAGGGAATACCTTACTCTCTGCTCTAGAAGATCTAGAACCCAGTGGCTCTAAGGTTATCAAGTTTGACATCACAGATGTTAACCCTTTCCTGCCTTACCATGTGGCTTTCCAAATCGATGTGGAGTATTCTAAGTATACCATCAAATGTGTGGTTGTTGATGAAGGCACTGCTACGTGTGTGATGTCCCTAGCCTATTTGAAAGCTCTTGGTTCCCCGACCCTTTCCAAGTCATCGAACATGTTGACTGCTTTTGACGGTCATTCCTTCTGCCCTCACGGTATTCTCCCCACCTTTCCAGTCCAGTTAGGTGGGAAGATGGTAGAGGTGGAAGTAGAGGTAGTTTATGCGCTTCTTGATTATAACCTGTTACTAGGTTTCAATTGAACTTATGCTCTGATCGTTGTCGTATCGTTTGTCTTCCATATTCTTTGTTTTCCTCATGATTGGAAGATCGTGACGATCGATCAATTATCCTTTGCTTTCTCTAGTCCTAATGCATCTCTTGGACAGTCGATCCCCGTGATCGACAATTCTCAACTGGAAACTGAGAATATCGGTGGCACCGAACCATCAAGTTTATGCCATGTTTAGTAGGCCCGTCTCGACTGGGAGGTCCATTCCTTTCCGCACGTCTTATTTTGATGATCCTTGGACCCTACCTTCATCGAATTTGTCTTGTGAAGGACAATCGCATGCTCGGATGGCCATGCCACTATCAACAATAGAGATTGCGTATCAAGCTTTTCTCGACTCTTCCACCGAACCTGATACTGTTCCATCGCCGATGGACGAGGAGGATCTCATGTTTCAGCTTGTGTGGGACACCTCGCTGTCTTGTTCACAGGATTGCCTCGATGGGAATTTGCCTTCAGACGAAGCCATCATCGAATCCATGAATGGTTTCGACAAACTTTGTGATGATATGCATCACCGCTCCTATTTTCTCCTAGAGCTCGAAAGAATCGAACAAGACAACTTTTGATCTACTTTGAGTGAGATAGTCGGTCACGTCAAAGTTCCACTTAATACACACGACATTTATGCCGAAGGAAACATGGCGAGTATTTCTCCTACCATCCAGATCAACATCTCTCGTACCCTTGGCAAGGTTGAAAATGTAAATATCGGTGCAGATTGTTCGCCAGAAGAAATCTTGATCTACATCGAACTCTTCAAGGAATTACGAGACGTATTAGCTTGGTCCTATGAAGAGATTCCAAGAATCGACCCTCGTATTTTCGAACATGAGATTAGAACTTATCCGGGTGCTAAACCTATTCGACAACGTCTTAGAGTTGTAAATCCTCGAAAGGCCCCTACTATTAAGGAAGAGGTGGAAAAGCTACTTCATGATGGCTTCATCTACCTAGTTCCCTTAACTGAATGGGTATCCAACCCCGTTTCGATCGATAAGAAGCAAGGAACCATTTGTTTATGTATGGATTTTCGTGACCTAAACAAGGCATGTCTGAAAGACAACTTCCCCACACCTTTCATCGATCAGATTCTCGACGAGTGTGCGCGAAGCGAAGTATTTTCTTTTATGGACAGATTTTTAGGATATAATCAAATTCAAGTCAAACCCGAGGATCAATACAAGACGACATTTATTTGTCCTTGGGGTACTTTTTCATACCGGAAGATGCCTTTCGGCCTTAAAAACGCCAGAGCAACCTTTCAACATGCCATGATTTTGGCGTTTCACTATCTTAAGCACATAGTCGAAGCTTACCTTGATGATCTTATTGCTCACACTCGTAAGAGAGTGGATGACGTTATTACCTTAGGCTTGTTTTTGAAAGATGTTGTTATTATAGAATCTGTTTGAACGCTCACAAGTGCATATTTTGCGTTAAGTCTGGTCGTCTTTTAGGTTTTCTAGTTTCTGAGACTGGGATCATGGTAGATCCGCTTAAGGTTGAGGCAATACTTCAGCTTCCTCCCCCGCACACGATTAGACAACTTCAGGGTCTACAGGGGAAAGCTAACTTTCTTCGTAGGTTTATAGTGAACTATGAAACTATCACTAAAGGTTTCATGTGTCTCTTGAAGAAGGACACCCCCTTTATCTGGGATGAGCGAGCCCAGGAGTCCTTCGATGCTTTGAAGAAAGCTTTGGTGTCGGCGCCTCTACTGAAGCCTCCTGACCACAATAGAGATTACTTGCTTTATATCACCGCATCCGAGGATATGATTGGCATCGTTCTTGTTCAGGAAGATGATGAGCTCCATGAGGACATCATTTACTATCTTAGTTGAACTTTACTTGGTCCTGAAATTAATTATACTCACGTTGAAAAGCTAGCTTTGGCTACCATTCACGCAGTCCAACATCTACGTCATTTTATATTACTTTGTAAGACTACGATGATTGTTGATGTCAATCTATTTCAATACGTCCTTACCCGACGTATCATAGGGGGGAAATACAATAAATGGATTGTCATTTTACAGGAGTTTGATCTCGATTTCGCTTCCACGAAACCAAGAAATCCCTAGTCTTTGCAGAGCTAATATTCGATTTTCCACGAATAGATGAGGATGTTATCCATGTTGATTCGTTTGCGGATGAACACTTTTTTCTTGTCTCATCGTCTGACCGATGGTATGGAGATATTGTGCTTTATCTTCAAACTTTGAAGTTCCCTCATCATCTCGCATGAGATGACCGATGACGTATAAGGTACCAAGCTAAGAAATATACTATCGTGGGTGACACTTTGTATCGTCGAGGAATAGACGATATCTTGCGTCATTGTTTAACTCATGGAGAAGCCGATTTTATTCTGAACGATTGCCACAGTGGGGCTTGTGGTGGTCATCTATCCGGGCTTGCAACAACCCAAAAAATTTTGCAAGCCGGTTATTTCTGGCCTACTATCTTTAAATATTGTATTGAAGCGGTTAAGAAGTGTCACCCCTGTCGGGTGTACACTCGGAAAATGTGCTCGCATCCAGCCCCTCTTCATAAAGTCATTACCGTCGGTCCCTCAACCAAGTGTGGGGTGGAGTTTGTTGATTGCAACCCAACTTCGGCTGGGGGGCATCAACACATTATCATGGTTACTGACTACTTTACTAAGTGGGTCGAGGCCATGCCTACAGTTAAATTCGATGGGAAGACTATAGTCATCTTCGTATTCAATCAGATTATCGCTCGGTTCGATATCCCGAGTGAGATTGTCACTGACCATGGCAGTCACTTTCATAATGAGATGATGGAAGAACTAGCAACTAAGCTAGATTTTAGACATGGTTATTCTTCTCCTTATTATCCCCGGGAAAATGGGCAAGTAGAGGCCATCATCAAGTCTCTCAAGACCATTTCTCAAAAAACTGTCAGTCAGAGTAAATCTGACTAGCACATCATGTTATATCCTACACTATGGGCATATAGAACCTCGGTCAAGACTGCCACCGGATTTTCCCCTTTCCAGTTAGTACATGGTGTGGAGTCGATATTACCCATTGAATGAAAGATCCCTTCTCTTAAGTTGGCAGTCACGCTCCTACCTGACACTTTCGATCTCGAGCGATGCCTTGTATACCTAGAGAGTCTTGATGAGCAGCATTGAGATACCTCTACGGCTATCGAGGTGAACAAACGATGTGTTAAGGTCCAATATGATAAGTCTTTTTTTCCTCGGTTATACGCTGAGGGTGACTTGGTCCTCTTGTACGATCAAGCCAAAGAACCATTGGGGTAGGCAAGTTTAAACCCATGTGGCACAGTCCTTATATCGTGCGACATGTTTTAGAAAAAGGGGCCTATGAGTTAGAAGATTACGAAGGGAATAAGTTGGTCGAGCCCATAAATGGGCTCTACTTGAAAAAATATTACGCTTGAGCCCTAGGCTTGGGCAAAACTCTCTGTATACTAATGTAATTTAGCGTATATATCTCTTTCTTTTTTTGTCTTCAATTTGCTTATCGAGTTTTCACTTGGTTGAGAGATGTCAACAGAGTCGTCAGTCTACTTAGGATTCACAGGGCCAGTCGTCACACACGGAACTTGGCTTCCGCCGCTTGGGTGGTTTATTCACCCGAGGGTCTACTGGTGTCTTCAGGAGGCCTATGCCTAAGGATATCCATGAATAATGTGGTCGAATATAGCGTTGTTATAGAAATTTTATGCAATGCTATCTCACATGGAATTCGTTCATTAGAAGTTTGCCTGGATTCCCAGTTAGTAGTACGTCAGTTGAACGACCATTACCGCGTGCCTGATCCTACTTTACTCTGACGATTCCTATGGGTACATCTTTTAGAACGACAATTTGATTTTATTACATATTATCATATTCTTAGGAGTTCTAATCATGTATCTGATGCTTATGCTAACTTTGTTTTAGATTGGCATTTGTCACATAATTAAAAGAAAAGAAAACCATCTAATCAATGTACACATTGTAAAATATAAGTAAAGCCGAAGATCCTTTTTTATATATTTCAAAAAATATGGTGTTTACAGTACAAAATGGGGCTAACACCCTCAATACACATATAAGCCGGTAATACATATCCCATGACATCTATGCTTATGGTGCCAGATGTGTGTCAAGGTAGAAAACCACAGCGTTTGCGAGACACCGAAAGAGTCGTACACATGCCCTGGGTACACCAACCACTTGTCGCTGCATGGCCTCAAGCAGATCCTCTACTTGGACCATGGGTATCCTGTGAGTGAGAAGTGGCAGGTTTCCCTGCACGTTTTGTAGGACCCTCTCGACCTTTCCTCCCGTTGCTTTGTCTCCCCGGTTCCTTCATCGATGTCAAGGGAACCCCTCTGGCCGTCGCGGACCCTCGTCTATAGCACACAAAGTCTAGTCACTAATTAAACACCGTCCAAAATGATTTTTGTCCTAATTATACAAAAATAAAAAATAAATGAAATATGTAAAAACATTTTGACATAACTATGTCATCATAAGTGGCCCCTGGTGGAAGTGGCATGTCTCGATCTCCTATGAAGTTGATTCCCTCGTAGGGATAGTCATCCAGAGCGATGACCTGTTGTCGCCACCAATAGAAAAAGTCCTCGTTGTAGGGTGTTGGAACACTACCTCGTCCCTGCCGCCTCATCACCTCGGTCCACCGTCCCATGGTTAGATCGCGAGATCCTCTCTGGAGAATCTCAACTCTAGGTCCCAAACCTGGAACCCGCTCGAAAAAGAAACTGCAGAATATGGAGGCAAACCCAAAATTTATTTTACCCCCCTGTTTACACTCTGTAAACTGGCTCTTCATATTGGCCAGTAGTGAGGAACATCAGTCGTACACTGTGGGTCTCGCACACTGCACTGCATTGAACATGAGCAGCCTCGATGCCTGGTGCAACGAGGCCGAACCTGTGATCCTGGTCAAAACTAGGACAATAATCTTCAGACTGAGGTTGTTTATAGCCCGGATAGGGACTTTGATCCCTACCTTAGGAGTCCCTGCTACACAGTGGGCGTCGATATATTCTTCTATCTTCATCCCGCTACCTGCTCCTCGCGACTTGATGTTCACAACCTTCCCCCGGTGTGATAGACCAGTCAAAAAGTAAATGTCCTCCACTTTAATTCTCATTGGTTTCCCATCGATATTGAAGCTCTTGCTATCGGGGTCCCAGTAACCCACCAACATCTCCAACAACCTCACTTAGGCTCTCATTCCTTTGAGCACCCAAAACTTATACAAACCACATCATTTTAAGGCCATTTGGGCACCCAGATATTGATCTACAACAGCATCGACCTCCTCATGCTCTCGCTCTCTCCATTCAAGAACCATCATGTCAAAGACACATAAAATTTTGAGTTAGAACCCTTCTTTTTTATCATTTGTGTGCCTGTACGCGGCTTCCTTTGCACACAGTCGCGTGTAGGGATTAATACACGCGCCCTATAGTTCACACATGAGCGTATACCTAGTCATACACATGACCTAACCAAAGCTAGCTTACGTACACCGAAATCTATGCTTTGCACTTTAAATCACTAAAAATTTAAGACTTAATTCAAAATTTTAAACCATTGAAATTGAAGAGGAAGAGATCAAGAATTACCTGATCTAGATGGCTCGTGATCTCGTTGACGGTTGCTCCCGCAATCGTCATTTGAATCTTGGAGGAATTTTGGTCCAATTTGTATTAGTTGGGTAAAAAATCAAAATGGTATAGTAATTTCTGATTTTATTACTATTTATAAATCATTTTTACCCGCTTTCTATAGTTTAAACCATTTTTTGCACCTAATGGACTAATACAAAAGTGGATCGAGTTGGTTTTTGCAGTTTTGACCTGGGATTCTTGCAGATTTCAGTACTTTGTTGACCGTTTGTCACCTTGGGCAGGTATGTTCACTACCCAACATATAGGATAAGTATCCATTCCGTTATGCATTTTCGCATTATCCTGTAACTGTAGCTCTTTATGCCCTAGGTACAAACCCATTTGTTACGACACAAAACCTTCCATCCGCTATAAAGTTGTGTCATTATCAAGTGGTAGAGACTTACCAAACATGGGTGCCTTAGTTAGATCGCCTACTGCATTTGGTGCTCATGCAAAGATTTTTTTTTTCATAGGACCGGGAGTCCCTCACAACTCGTACTTGACTTTATTCTGAGCCTCATTTCTCATTCATAAACATGCGACTTTATACCCCGTGGACTCCCAAACGAGTCTTAGTTAAGCTCTTTTCCGACTCGTCTTAAAAAGCGAAAATATTGCTGAGTGATTTGTCCCTTTCACACTCATTAAATTGGATTCGAAAGATCATGAGTCTTAGTTAAGCTCTTTTCCGACTCGTTATCAAAAAGTGAAAAGATCACCAAGTCAACTTGTCTTTTTCACACTCGTAAATTGGTTTTGAACAGACGTCTACTTGGCACAAGTTTCTCCCTTTTTCACACCAAGTAGACTAAAAGATATAAAAAAGGACAGTTTTTGGTGTTAAGTTGTGATTGCATCTCATGCCCTTGCTTGCAGTATTGAGCCTATAGCCAGTTCTCGCTTTGTGTTCTAAACCGTTTGCCTCAGCAGTTTTGCATCCTCAACCAAGTAGAGCCTTGTTTATATCCTTCACAATTTGACACCCTATACCTAGGAGGGAACATTCCCTCGAGTGTCCATCTCCCACATGCACTTCCCTGCATTGAGCATAGGTACGTTCCACTGCTGGAACTAGTTTTGCTTACTTGCGACACTTGTTTCCTCCTCTGTATCATTGCATTCGTTTGTTGTGAAAAAACAAAAAAAGACGGGCGGGAATGGACTATTATCTTATATCGGCAGAAGTCGTATCGCCTTTGAATAGAGCACAAAGTGATTTGAGTCCATTCATCATAATTTTGGGTTTAGCATGGCCTTAGGAAGTTGAGCTCATTACAGAATCTTCTCTATCGATTGGTTACTCTTCCAGTCCCTACAGGGAACTTCATTGATGCCTCTTGCATCTCATGATTTTATCATTGGGTCTATGCTACTAGGCTCCACCATATGTCTCTTGCTCTTGTTCAAAGGAATTTTATCAACCTATGTTAGCCACTCCTCAGAACTCTTGACTTTGCATGTCGGCCATACCCTCAGTTTGTCTCAGAATCACATGATACTTTAGTCCTATCATGCACCCTGGCCCTACTTCCATCATTGGTAGGTAACCTTGAACCCAACAGTCGACATTTTAACATTGGTCATTGACTGGGTGGTTTCCCTTGTGTTTGACGGCAAGGCATCTATTCACACATTGGGATTCGTGCAGTGTATTGGATGCCATTAGCCTTATTGGTGGTCTCCTTGCCTTTGTCAACAATTTTTCATCATTAGCTGCTATTCATAGGGTCTTTCTCGTGTACCGCTTGCACTTGGGACACGCGAAAGACGCACAGGGTCATTGGTTCGTGAACTTGTTCTTCGTCTGATTTCCACCAAATCATGAAGCTCCTACTTTGTACCTCGTGCTGACTGATGAGAGATACCTTAATGCTCTCCTTTCAGCGGGTCTCTTTCCATCAACATCAACCCATTTATTATGGAAACAAGGCCTAGAGTTTTATGAGTACCTTGAGGCTTGCATTCATTAGTGGCAGGCTCTCTCACCATCGACAGTTGGGAATACATCAATGTCTCCTGATCGATGTATTCTTCAGGTGTTCGACACCGAATCCTTTATTCACACTTGTAAGAATGTACTCGGTGCCTTGACACCTACTTTCATTATCGGTAGGTTGTCTCGCATTTTTTAACGATATACATCAATGACCGATAATCAAACGATGTCTCATTATGTTCGACCTCAACTCCTTTATTCACATGATGTAGACTTGCACATTTAGCGGATTGTGTAGAAGACTTGAAGACATCACTATGTGGCCGCAACTTTCCTAAGTTGTTGCCTCCTTTTCATTTGGACTAGTACCTATACGACTTCAGTGATCATGGGAGACCAGATTGTACTCCATGGTATATAGATATCTTCAGTTTGGTTTTGAGACTGGTTCTAGTGGGCCTTGTTCGTGACTATGATATCTTTTTGGCATGTAACCGCATTTGTATTTGCCTATTCATGGCCACAGACACTTGTTTTGTATATTTTTCACATGGATCTGCAATGTATTTTGGTAGCCATGTATGTAAAGTCAGTATAAAATGTAATGAGTGATTGAGTTTGTCCAGCTGGTTCTCTACCACTCCACTTCTGGGTTATTTATAATGTATTTCGGCCATCGCAGATTCTCCTCTGACCTCACACATTAGAGGGCATCTGTTATAGCAAGATTTGCCTCACCCTATGCAATCTCGCAGAGAGGACCTTATTCCATTCCCCCATGCAGACTTACTTTCCCGTATTGATAAATCCAGAGACAGAAACAAATATTTTTCAACTTGTATGCACCTTGCAAGCTATACAACAAGCATATATGTTGGTTGCTCCACTACAACCTGCGTACATCAGGATTTGTGCCAGAAAATCAAAATTAAATGTTGGGTTGCCATGTCACGACAAGAGATCTATGATCCTTGGCCTTCCATATACTGGAAACGTTCCGACTTAGCCATTCAGTTGCATTTTGAAGGCTATAAAGAAGGCAATTCCGAGCTATGGAAAGGAGGAGAGAATTTAACTTTGAGAGCAAAGTTACTCTGGAGAAATTATTACTTCATTATTGAGTCTACATCCCTTTGTCCTTTAAGTCTAAACACAGTGTTCATCCCCCAATCTCTTCCCTTATTGATAGAGAACCTCTTTGTCTCCCTTATATGAGCTTGCCTTTGGTGGAGGATTGAAGTGGTGGAGGCCCAGTTGGAAGGAAATCGGTTGGAAGGAACTCAATTTCTTGGTTCCTAACCGTGCCGACACTGAAGTCTGTAATGTTTTCACTTCTGCCGATCATTTACTAGTAGAAATACTCCTTTCCCATCCAATTGAAATCTTGAAAATATATGTGTTATGATCCATAGGCATGTTTGTTTTGTATATCGATGGACTATGCTATCTAATGTGCTAACCTTTTATATTATCATTATATGCTTACTTTGCTTATTTGTTGAGAACTTGTTGCAGGTATAAACCTTTGGGTGAAAGTGCTCAACGATGGACATCATCAAACGTTTGGACAAGGTAGGCCTCTTTCTTATCTCTCTTGCACATTAGTTTATATGGCATATGTTGGAATTGAGTCGATTTCTACAGTCATGCCTGTCTGTTGTGGTTCACCCTAGCCATAGAGAGATTTTCCTCGTAACATGTGATTGAATGCATGTGTTTCTATATTGTCTTTAGTAGATATTCTTATGCTAAATGAATGAGTTGTTATATTTCTTGCATAATCGTAAATAATGGTGTATTGCGTTAATGAGTTACAATAGAACTCTCAACATATAGTTCTTAGATTCCCTACTCAATCCTAGGCTGCAAACACATGAGTATTGCAGCCACCCATTAAGGATATCTCGGGTGAGGCGGCATAGTGCACCCTGTGCGCTACGTTGCCTTTTGGTTTACCGGGAGGGCCGATAGTTTTAGAGGCTTTGTTTGAACCCCTAACATACATGAACCCTAGGTCACTCAATACAAACTCAGACCGAATATATTAAGTAAACCAACAGGCATCCAACTAATACCCTAGGTTTATAAAATTTTTGAAACTATAAGCTTACTGAGGAGAGGAGACCTTGAGTAGAGAGTGCCATTGTTGGCCTTATCTTGAAAGATAGATGTAACAATGACAATGGACTGTAGATGTGTGATTATCCCCTTATATCATTACTTGCATAATTAATCTATGAGTCTAAACCAATTCATGAATAGTGAAAAGGTAGCTTGGTAGTCCACCTATTGACAACCAAAGTTTTGGGTCCAGTTTTGTGCGCGCACACAAACAAAGTTGTGCACGCTCGTTCCATAGTTTTGTGTTCACCGAAGGAAATGCACGAGGAATGCCATAGAATGTGCATTGGATCGGGTTTTGTCAGCAGTGCGCCAAGTATAAAGGCTACCAAGTGTGCGTTGGTCCGAGTTTTGTTAGTTGTAACGGAAACTAAGAAGATGCTCGATGGAATCAAGAAAAGAATCACCGAGAAATCTCCCAGAATGATTATTCCCTGCAACATATGAAGACGTGGGGCGACCAGCAGATGAATTGGCCAAGTAGTTAATATTGCCCCTAATGTAGAGAGTCTACGTGGAGCGCGACAGACACTAGAAGTGTGTGAGGCAATTAGATCAGATAAGCTAGTGGAGGAGACAAAAAAAAGATAGCGCTCCCCAACAATGAAAGATATAAAACTGATCCCTAAACTTAGAACAAGGGCTAGCTAGTCAAGGAGTTATCTTGTGAGATAATTAGTCAAAGAGTTTTGAGGTAGCTTAGCTATCAGTATCAAGCTCAATATTAGCCTGATGTAATCTTGTGATGTTTTGAATATATTCTTGTGTATTTGTACTATTTGAATCCTAAGGCAAGGCACGTGGTGCATTATGTTGTATTCCCACTGTTTTATATAGTAATGATATGGAGTTCTATGGTTGTCTTAAGAAACTGTTCAACTCACTGTATATATTTGATGTGATGGAATGCTTCTAGTAATAAATATACAACAGTTCCGATCTATTTTGTGTCTGTTATAAATGAGTTGAATATGTGTGTGTATTGTTTCAATTCATAGTCCTAAATAGATTCTCAAATTTGAGTTACATGGATGCTAATTGCAATAATGTTTAGTATGTTTAATTCTTCATCCTCTACACAAGACCTTATGGTCTTTGTGATCCTCTCTGCATCTCGGGTGTGACCTTCCTCGGTCTTTTTCGAGGATTGATAAGTCGGTGCTTTGGTGTTTTTATTGGATAACTCTGGATGAACTCTAGGTATAAAAATCCCCAATGTTAAGAAGGTAGGTACATGCACAAGCGTGGACCAAAAACAACGACACAATGCCCAACAAATGGATCCATTGTTGAGATCCGAATTCTTGTTAAGATCGATGGAGGAAAAGAAAAATGAGTTGGCATCCTTCTAAGGAGGATATTTGAGACTGGATAGAAGAGAAAGAAGACAAGTTTTCCTTGCGAAAGATGCAATTATTGCAGGTGAACGCAAAGGAATGGAAATGCATATGTCTTTACTTGGATATGCATGAGCTCTTCTTCATGGAATTTCCATGTATGTTGGATGAATGGTTAAAGAGACAAGCTGGATTTAGTTTGACTGTGTTGCCAGTGGAGTCGATAGCTTGGGATCAAGCCAAACTTGATAACTTGAAGATGTTAGATAACAAGTGGACTTGGGATATTAATCTTTGGTTTGTTCGAGTGAAGAAAGGCTACATTGTTGAGTTTGCTATAGAATATAGTGATTCTTTCAGCAAGGCCGAAAGAAAGCTTGAAGAAGGTCCGAGGAAGTAGATGTTAGAATAAATTCCACTTTGGATCAAGATGTTGTGTGTGGAAAGAAGAATGACGTGCATGGATACTGATATAATGGCTAAGTAAACCCCCTAGCTTGGGGGGCAAGTTTTGAAAAGGTGGGGGAAAAAGAGCCAGAATATGGATCCAATGAGGATCAAAGAAATTGTTGAGATGAGGTGAGGACTGGAATGGACCCAAAAGAGCAGAGGAGAAAAAGAGTCGATAGATACACAAGAAGAGTTGAGAGAGAAATCTAAGCAGAGGAGCAAAGAAGAGTTAGCCAAGGTTGTGTCGCGAGGTGTTCGACCCAAAATGAAGAGGAAACTCACACTAGGCAGTGGTGTGGGAGAGGATGTTGTGCCAGAGTGGAGCATAGGTGAGGATAGGCCTACGAAGAGGCTTGGCGTTGAAGATACCAATAGTGACAGTAGTGGTAGTGAGGGCTTAGGTGACAAAGCCCGTACCCTTTGGGTGTTGTGGTATGTTGCAACCTTGAGAGAGAAGAAAGCGCACATGTGTGGTGCATGACCGCAAATTTGTGGTGCGACATAGACTCAGACGAGGAAGCATCGCATGGTTACGTGTTGATAAGAAGAGAAGTTGTCACGTAGTACCATGAGGCGCTAATCTGAAGATAATTTGGCGCTCGACATAGTAGTGGTGCTCTGAGCAGGAGAGGGGACGGTGTGCTAACAAGTCATGTGTTGAGTGGAGAGAGAGATTATGCGCAAGGTGGCAGTGTGCATATCACACTGGGAGATGCAGTGCGTAGTGATAGTACGTGGATCGACCCAGAGGCAAGAGTGCACGTTTGTGGTGCGTAATCAAGTCAGTAAAAGAGGGCATAGATTGTTGGTGCGCTAGGAGCAAAGGAGGATGGAGACTCCCCTAGTGGTGGGGGAGATGAGTTGATATTATTGGATAGTCTTGCACGGCTGCAAGTAGATAGCTCTTTGGGTCACCTCACGAGAAGTTTAAGAAAAATATGGTCTTGGCCTCCCTTTGTACCAACCCCCTTGCACTTTTTTAATCAATAATAAAACACAACATTTAGCGAAGAGATTAGAGTTGAAGAAAGAGAAGAAGAAGAAAGAAGTGACGAAACAAGTGAAGAAGAAGGTGAAGTCAATATTACTTTACCCCAAGCAATAGTGGTGTGGAAAGACCCAAGCAATAGAAGCTAGAAAGGAGAAAATAGTTCTACTTTGAAGATGGAAAATCAAGATAATACATTGAGGTTTCCTGTGTTCCATGGAACGGGTAAGAACGATGCAGAGCAACACTAGTTAACCTATTAAGCAATTTGGTATGTAAAAAGAGTTACAAACGATGTGACTAAGATCACACAACCAGAGACTACATTCAAGGACAAGGCCCTAACGTGGTACATGAAATACATGGCTACTTCGCCAGCAAGAGAGGCAAGGTCCCTAGATGAGATCAAGCAGGATCTGCTTCAAGAGTTTCAAAAGCCGAAGTTAGAATCCTAGTGCATTATGGAAATCAAGGAGATCAAGCATAAAGAAGGAGAAATCGTTTGGGATTATGACCATGTAAGTTTTAAACCTGTGAAGTAAAGCAATGCATATAGATTCTTAAGCAAAACAGAATTTAATCAATAGCTCATTCACATAGTACACAAAGATTTATACCGGAATCCCTCAACCGGGAAAACCTTTCTTATATTTATTATATCGAATTTCACCATTCACCATACAATATGTATAAAATGTTTTTAGGTATTCTGTAGATACCAAAACACTAATCCCTTAATCCAAGATTAATTTACAAAATCGCTAAAAATAGCAAAAACCGCCCAAAAAAAAAATTCGGGGCGCTGCGCGTAACCAGGGGGGGTCATACCTACCCCCCCCATGGACCCCCCTAGGAAACCACCCAATGCACATGGCACAAACAAGACACTAGTACGAGGGATCGTCAGACACAATTGTCATATCTAACGTGCCCACACACACACATGCAAAGAATATAAAACATACTCAACATTCTCCCACTTGTTGTTTTCTTTGCATCCAGGGGTCCAGGGGATTATATAGTCAACAATCCAGGGCAGTAATGCCCATTGTTACTCTACACCAGGAGAAATTTTCTGTGCTCACAGACTTTGTCAATGAATATGCAACATTCTTCAAAGTGTCAACCTTTTCCAGCAACACCTTCTTTTCCTCAACCATGTCTCTCACAAAGTGATATTTCACATCAATATGCTTTGTCTTCGAATGGTAAGCTGGGTTCTTTGCCAGGAAGATTGCACTCTGAGTGTCACAATCTAATCTCACTGCTTGTTGCACCAACCCAATACCTTAACACAATCTTTGTAACCATACTGCTTCCTTGTTTGCATGAGTGGTTGCCATGTATTCAACTTCTGTAGTTGAGAGTGCCACTACAACCTATCTTTTGCTCATCCAACTGATTACTCCTCCAAATAGGTTAAACACATACCCACTTGTAGATATTCTAATATCCAGATCTCCAGCCCAGTCTGCATCAACAAAGACATGTATGTCCAACACTCTGTCCAATCCTAGTCTTCCTTGGTAGCACAATCCATAACTGGTAGTTCCACGAAGATACCTGAAGACCCTCTTTACTGTTGTCCAATGCTCCTTCCCTGGTTTTGACATATACCTGCTCAAAACTCCCACTGCATGTGCAATGTCCGGTCTAGTACAGACCATTGCATACATCAAACTACCAACTTCACTGGCATACGGAACATGGGACATGTCGTCTTCTTCTTCCTGTGTCTTGGGTCACTGATCTGCAGATGACTTTACACCTATAGGAATATGAACCTTGACTGGTTTACTTCCATGCATATTAAACCTCTACAATATCGTCTCAACATATTTTCTCTAATTCAACCAGAGTTTCATGTTTGCACGATCTCTTTTAATCTCCATTCCTAGAATGAAGTTAGCAACACCGAGATCCTTCATGTCAAATTTGGAGGATAGCTGCGATTTCACCTCCTTGATAACATCCATGTTATTTCCTACCA
>ML779400.1:319459-381092 GCA_009831015.1 Picea engelmannii
ATATTGATGAATTGGTAATTTTCATTGGCGAATTGACAAAACTTTGACCTTCTTTGTCTATTACATTGCTTAATCATACAAACCCTAAAGGAAGCTGACGTCATCCCTAGGATATTGACACAACAACCTATTGTATATGAGCAACTAATGACGTTTAATGCATTGATTTAATTCAAGGATTGATCATTTTCATTAGATGCTATATCATTCTAGTGTTTATTAACAAGTAACATTATATTGCCATTGTCATTATTGCAAACATTGACTTCGTCAATATTTACTGCTGTATATGCTCATATACATTAAATTATGATAGTCATTGATTTATGAAGTATTAACCATTATTGCATGTACTAGTTTCATTATTGTCTTGTCTCACAAGCAGGTGCCTTTTCTGTGGTTATTCTTTACTTGACTATCTTCTAGGTGGTAATATGTGAAGGGGAAACTTGCCTTAATCCTTTAAGCCTTTTCCTTTCAAAACCCCAGATTGTCAGGGACGTCTCCCTTGGGCTTAGCCACCCTAAATAGAAAGGACCTCCCCATTGTGGTGACATTGGGTGGGGTGGGTCCCTGTTACGCCAGTTTGACCCTTATTCTTTAGTCTATGACCTAAACTACAAACTGCGCGATAACATTTTGGCGTCGTTTTCGGGGAACACTGAGTCAATCTTCCTCAACGAAAAAACCTTTGGTAAGCCTTGCCTCAAAGACCTTTCTCTTACAAGCTTACCAGGCGACTCCACTAAGACTTTTTCCCCTATTCTTTGATAGTTTCAGGAAAACTATATGGCGACTCCACAAACCACAAGGAGGTTCAATAACCCTCCTCTAGCTTTCAGAAGGAAGCCTCCTGCTAATTCACCTGTTGTTAAGTCACTTTTTGGAAATAGACTTCCTTTAAACATGTCTACTTCTCAGACCGGTACTACAAACCCAGTCAACAATCAGAGACAATGGTCATCTACCCTGTTCAAGCCATTAGAGATATCGGCCGTACCTGGCTACCTTAGGCAAATGCCACCTAAAAATGAGAAGTGGTTGCCTAAGTTTACCGGCACTGATGCTACTAGTGTCGAAGAGCATATGAGTAACTTCTGGGCATTTTTTCAGCTTCACCCCATCAGTGATGACGCTGAGGACTTGGTCATGAAGCTCTTCTCTGCTACCATTTATGATGTTGCAAGACGTTGGTATCTTGGCCTACCTGATGGAAGCATTAAGACCATGGATAGACTCGAGCAAATATTTCTCAGAAGGTGGAGTATCAAAGAAGATTCGAACATGCTGCTCACTCGACTAAATGGCCTTGCCAAACGTGAGAATGAATCCATTCGGGAGTTTCATACCAAATTCGAAGCCTTACTCCAACGAATCCCCCCAAGCCACCATCCGAAAGATGATTACCTTGTTCACATTTATACTAGATCTTTCAGTGGCCAATTAGGGTACCTTCTTAGGGACAAAGACCCTCAGTCCATTCAAGAAGCCCAAGAGATTGCAACTAAGATTGAAGGAAATCTCCTTTCATCCAAGATTGAGCCCTTTGCCAACCCTAGGGGGACAATAAACACCAAGCAGAAAGTGGTACACAATGTTGAGCCTACGTTGGATCTCTGCACCAGTATTAGTAAGTTACAAGCTTCAGTGGATAGCATCATGAAGAATCAAGAAGAAATGATGAACCATATAGTAAGACTTGAAAAATCCCAGACCCAGGCACCTAGACCTCCATTTAAAGGGTCATTCCAAAAAGGGAATCAAACTTACAAGCCGAAGAATGAAAATGAAGTCCCAAATACTCTAGCCCCTACAAATGTGGTTGATGAAAACCCTTGGTGCCTAGAATGCAGTGAAGCACATTCGGAGAATGAGTGTCCTTATAACGCCAACCAACAACAAGTCAACAACTTTGACTTCTTTTCAAGTTTCCCTCAGATAAACATCACTGATGCAGAACATCAACAAGCCCTGAAGGAAGCAGCCAGAGCAACAAGATTGGCAATAATTAACAACTTGGACCAAGAATCATGAGAAAATCTAAAGAAGCAAGAAGTCCAAGTATACCGAAGAAAGAACCTGAACCAACCTACAAGTGATCAGTCGAAATCGCCTGAGGTTCTTCCTCCTAAAACTCCCAAAGCTGATAAGATTACCCTTGATTTTGATTTTGAAGGAGCTTTGTCGAAGATGCATGTAAATGTTCCCTTAAGAGAAGCAGTCAAGATCCCTTCTATTAAAGAACGCTTCAACACCTTCTTTTCGGGAACAACTGAGCCTATGGACCCCCCGATCATGCTGCAAGCTGACCATTTCAGGATCCAGTATGGTGAAAATCCACTTTTCTTCATGACTCTTATGATGAACAATAAATATCTCAACAATTGCATGCTGGATACAGGTGTTGGGGCAAACATGATGTCTCTCAAAGTCATGCAGCAGATGGGCCTGAAAGTAACCAGGCCTTATAGGAACGTTTGTGGATTTGAATCCAAAGCAATACCCACACATGGTGTTGTTGAGAATGTCAAAGTACAGTTGAAAGAATTCCCCGAGAAGACAGTTCACATAGACATTATAGTTGTTGATGTCCCGGATGTGTGGGGAATGTTGTTATCTAGGAAGTTTGGTGCAATGATAGGCGGGTCCCTTGAGATGGATCTCACCTTTTTGCGGTTGCCTTAGAAAGATGTAGCAACTGGACAATTACTCAATATGTCGATAACTGGAACCCATGTATAAGAGGTTGTTCCTTTTGTAAATGAAGCGCAGAAAGATGTGATACAAACTCTTCAAGAGTATTCTCCCGAAGACATGCCATTTACTACAGAAGAAGACTTTGACCAAATTGAGTGGCCCGAGAAAGAGGAATATCAGCAACTCCTAGATCAGTTTCAAAACAAAGAGGTAGGGACGGTGAAGATACTAAAAAGACCAAAGGATGAAGAAGACGTGCAGATACATCTGTCCCAACAAGAGGCCTTTACTCCAGAAGCCCACCCACCTCCCTTAGTACAATACACCAAGGTTGTTCAAGGAACTAACAAACACAAGATCCGAAAATACAAGGAGGGGGAGTTGGTATGGATGTGGGATACTCAGAAAGGAGAGCCTACTAATGTAAAGGGAAGTACACAATCATGGCTCAGACCTTTCAAGGTCAGAATGGAATTAGTGGATAACTCATATTACTTGTCCACCTTGGAATGAAGAAGGCGCCCATTACCCATCAGCGAACGCCTCCTCAAACCCCACCAACGTGGTGGGACATGACGGTACAGGTAAGTATGAGTAGGTAGGCATTTCCGTGTATTATACCATTTGCATTTATTGTTTGTTTCCTTATATGCATATTTATTGTTTTATCTCATATGTATACATGTATTATTTTGCGGGGTGGAAATACCACCCCACCTTTTGTTGTTGATGCTTTCTTTTCAAGTGTGAGCAGGTCTGCAAGTTTATGCCAGAGATGCTGAGGTTCTCATGCGCTCTATGGTGAGCACATGTCCCCGAGTTGGAGCCAGATGTTATCCCTGTTTTCTAGGGATAACTAGGAGATCATGTCTCGAGGCCCACAGGTCCTATACACGGAGTACTGAGAGAAGGATTGACCTGAGCATGGCCCTGGAGGGCCCATCCTTCTTCTTCTTCGCCAGACTTGTTCTGTTAGCAGCAACAACTTCCATCACCATCGGCTTGGACTTGCATCAGAGAAGACTCTTGCTCCATGAGGTAATTGGTCCAAGGTATCATGGTATGTGTCATGTTTGATCATTATAACTTCCTTATATATGCATCAGGTTCCTTACATTTCTGATAATTGCTTGGATCTTACACTAGTCCACTTGACCATTGTTGGGGGGATTAACGGGGTGCCCTAGCAAGCTCGTATTTATGGGTTTTGGTTAGCCACCAGAGGGGATTTGCAGAGCCATCGTCTGCTCCCATCATTCTATCACTTTACATCTTAGCTCCCATACATCCATCCCATTCCCCTAGTCTGGCCATTAGGATGACCTTTGAGGGTTACACTTTGTCTTGTGGGAAGAAGGGGCTAAAGGCCCAGGGGGTAAATGCAGCTAGTAAAAGATAAAATCCATGGGAAATAAAACCTAGAGATGCTTCGCCCAGGGATCCCCGAGAAGGCAATAAAAGGCCTCTCGATAAGAAACAAAAGGGACCCGAAGAAAATAATAAAAAACAAGACCTAACCAAGAGGATGGGAGGTCTCATCACGAGCCGACCCATTATGTTCATAGGTATCTAGCAGTATGACATTACCATTATCTCGTCACCACGCCAGAGCAATGACCTTTGGTTGCATGGCCAAGGGAAAGGGGGTCTCATCATGAGCCAGCCTTATCATTTCTGCGAAAATACCAGTGGGTAACACTGTCAGCTCTGGTCACCACGCCAAGGCAGTGTCCTCTGGTCAGACCTTGAAGTAAAAAGAAAGAAAAAGCAATAAATAAAGAGTAAAGGAAATAAAGGGGCTTGGAAAAAGTGCATCCATGACGGGTACAACTCACCTCCTACAAAGGCACCCACAGACAACACCTACCCTGGTCTTACTATGACTGGACATCCCTAAACCATATCACTTCATGTACATGGCTTGAATGATCTTCTGTGGAAAATTTCCTTTTCCTGTGGATACTGGCCCAATAGGTTATTCTGTCTATTTCTCCAACTTTGTATAGTAGATCAGTGTAATGTCTTTGAGCTATTAGATGTTATGCTAGGGATTTTATGCATGTATTTGATACATTTAATGATGAAACATGATTGACATTGCTATGATCTTGAGGACTGATGAGCCCATGGAGGGCGTAGTTTTTGATGTGCAGGACCATACCCGACGGACAGGTACCAGTGGACCGATACACATGGGGATATGATTAGCTCGGACCTCCATGGGGCTGAAGAGCCCATTAGATGGTTGCTGGGATGGCAGAGACAGGACCACGTTATGATTAGCCATTGCACGAGAAGAAAGAAGGACGTTCCACCCAGGACACTTTGGCAGAGCTCAGCCTAGGGGGAATCACCCACTGCAGATGGAATGTTTTCCTTTGATGGACATGACATCACCTGAGAGAGCTGGACGTTGTCTGGAGCGTGTGGCAGGGTGCTGAGGTCATTTGGCACGTGTGGCAGCTTGGAGGAGCCCTAGAAGGGCCAACGTTTGGTTTCTAGATGATGTATTTTGCCCAAAAAGGGCCAACGTATCCCTCAAAGGGGCTTGACGTCTCTCTTTTTGCTCATATTATGACATTTTTTAGCAGTTAATGTAAAAAACGTGTAAATTTTATGGTCAGCCTTGTCGGTTGTTTTAATGACCTTAATTTTAATTCAAAGGTCATGGATTGGTATAAATAGAGGACGTTTCTCCTCATTTTAAAAATAAGACAACTCACTCTCTTGTGAGAGATCAACTTTTAGTATTTTGCTTGGTATCTTTGGTCTTGGAAGTGAGGCGCAACTCTTATTGGAGGATTCTTCTTGCCATTTATGGTGTTTCTCTCATGGAAGGTTTACAACTAGGGTTTGATTAAGCATTCTTCATGATTTGTAAGTGAATTTTTCATGTAAAACTTCATAAATGAATGGTTGTAGGTTTAATCTCTTACATTTGCTATATCATTGCTATTATATTGCTAAATCTTGAAACCCTAGGTAGCAAGCACACTAGTAGGTCATTGNTATATGTCCCCATGCTTGAGAAACTTGTTTTAGCCATTGATAAAGGAAGATATAGCCTAGTCGTTGCTACACTTATCTCTCTTTTTATGAGTTAGCATTAAAGCATAGGTTGAATGGAGGAGACGGCCTAGGCCTAGTTAATTCTACACCTAGGGTTTTAACCTTCTAGGGTTTGAAAAGCCCTTCCCCCGCAACACTTTTCTCCCTTAGATTTGTACTTTGAAGCTAGCCGTTTTGCCAAGAGTATTTACAGAAAGAGGAAGGAGCATGAGGCCTTGCTTAAGCAACACCGAAATGAGCCTCCTTCCCTTAGGGTTTTGATTCTAGGGCCCTGCCATTGCAACACCATAGAACTTAACCTTCTAGTCTTTAAATCTTAATCCTCCTGAGATTTTGCCCTTACTTTTGACTCCATATTACCCTAAGGCACTGGTATTCTTTCCAACATTGAGCTTGTTGTGCAAATTCATCTTTCAAACTTTCAAATTTTGAAACCCTAACTAACCCTAACGCCACTAACTAGGGCTGACGTCATACCTGACGCAGCAAGCCCTCTAACTCAACAATAAATGATGACGTCATACCTTTATTGAGCTTTTGTTGATAGAAAATACTTTTGGCTTGGTCATCTTGTGATAGATATTGATGAATTGGTAATTTTCATTSGCTAATTGACAAAACGTTGACCTTCTTTGTCTATTACATTGCTTAATCATACTAACCCTAAAGGAAGCTGACGTCATCCCTAGGATATTGACATAGCAACCTATTGTATATGAGCAACTAATGACATTTAATGCATTGATTTAATTCAAGGATTGATCATTTTCATTAGATGCTATATCATTCTAGTGTTTATTAACAAGTAACATTATATTGCCATTGTCATTATTGCAAACATTGACTTCGTCAATATTTACTGTTGTATATGCTCATATACATTAAATTATGATAGTCATTGATTTATGAAGTATTAACCAATATTGCATGTACTAGTTTCATTGTTGTCTTGTCTCGCATGCAGGTGCCTTTTCTGTGGTTATTCTTTACTTGACTATCTTCTGGGCGGTAATCTGTGAAGGGGAAACTTGCCTTAATCCTTTAAGACTTTTCCTTTCAAAACCCCAGATTGCTAGGGACGTCTCCCTTGGGCTTAGCCACCCTAAATAGAAAGGACCTCCCCATTATGGTGACATTGGGTGGGTAGGTCCCTGTTACGCCAATTTGACCCTTATTCTTTAATCTATGACCTAAACTACAAACTGCACGATAACAGGGCGCATTTGATATGGCAATACATATGGTATGGTATGGAAGTTTAACAATGGTCAATGTGGATGTTTTGGGTGGCGCATTTGGCAAGCAATGTGGTCGTAGATTTCAATGGTTTGGAAATTAATGACATGGTAATTAGTGAGTGTTGGTTGTCGTGTACTTCGAAATTGAATGAAGAGGATATCGAAGCGACGTGAAGTAAATGCACATCCCTCCATACTTCCCCCCATCGAGACGTCACCCTAGTATGTTTATTGTTGCATTTCGATCTGCTGGTAGTTAAGCTCCGAAATCCAAGCCTGGGAAGGAAATGCTCAACCAACTCGCCCCTTTTAAGCTATCGATTACATGTATGGTTCTTTTTCACCCATCCATCAATTACACTCTATGTATGAATAAATGATGGCTCAACTATGCTTTGGTTTGTGTTTTCCTGAGATTTGAAACTGTGTAAATGTGTGGTTTTTCTCTCTTGAATGATTGAGTGGTTGTTTGATTTGCAAGTAAAAGAATCGTTTGGTTGAGTTGTGCATTCGCTGGTTGTTCTGTTGGTGAAAATCGTGATGAGTCCCTGTGTTTTCTTTTTTAGTGTATATGGGAATTATAGCTTTGTGTTATTGATGGAGGGTTTCGCTCCGTTTATCCTTGCTGGTTGGTTCCTCACAATTATGAGGGTAACCCTGTCTAGTCGTATTCAGACTGTCATTTGGTTGTTGTGTATTTACCCAAACTGCCATTTGGTCGTTGTGTTTTTTACAGAGTCATGGTCGCGGTTTTATTCATATGGTCATGGGTTTATTCTCATGGTCTTGGCATAAACGTATCTCAGAAGTCGGTCTTAGGGTGGCGATTATGGCAATATATATGCTTTATGGTTGTTGGGTGATATAAGTTATACCTCAGGTCTGCATTCCCACTGGCATTGTTATCAATTGATTCGGCTCATGAGAAATTGACAAAGGTTATACCTCCGTGTGTTCTGGGTAGCTGTCACTATCCAATGGACATTCGCTTCTCCTCTGTATCGTTTTCCTACCCTACCCGTCGTTGAACTGTTGCGCCATTGGACAAACCGAGACTTATAACAAACCTTGTGGTTCTACCATACTTGTATCGAAGGGTCTCTGCCTATTGGTTGATATGTTTTGAGGACCTCCAGTCGCTCTGTGCTATTGATGACCGAGAAAAATCTTGATTACTTCTTTGTATTCATTGTTACAGAGCCCGATTTTAACAATCCCCAATTGTTGTTACTCTTGTCGGGCATCTTTTGAAAGTCGTAGATTGGTTGAGTGGTTATGACAGTTGCATCGAGTACTTATCTCGTCTTTGTTTGATTGAATTGGTTGAAAAGTTGTGATCGGGGATGAGTAATAATATACAGTCAAAGGTGACGCAGGCGCGCTCCGCAGGGCATGTCCGCTCACATGAACTTCTCTTTCCTCGGCCCGAAGAACACTAACCAGTTCTTCTATTTCTCTATCGGAAAATTTTCACCCACAGAACTCTTTGCGTGATCCCCCTCTTACTTATCGGGGAATCGGACTTTGCGGAATCACGAATCCTAATGCCAATGTTTTGGGACTTTCCTTTCCTCGAACTCCGATAACTCGTGCCACTTGTCCTCCACTAATTTCGTTGTGGCCCCACACTGTTCCTTGGGCTTGTCGGGATATCGCGTTTCACGATTCCAAATTGTAAGAGTATCCTGTCCTCAGGACCTCCGATGCGCCGAACCCCGACTTCCCTCGGATTCCTAACACGCGTCCCTAGTGAATGGATGGATCAGATCGATCCTCGGGTCTCGAAAAAGACTAAAACCCAAGTTACTTACCTGCGTGAGTCTCGATGGTCGAAGTGTCGATGGACTTCCGATCTCGTCCACGTGTCCCGACTGATGAACGAATCAAGTATATTCGGGGTTTCCACTATGGAAATTCATGATCACTTGTCCTCGTGACTCTCGATTCCGCGAACCCCGACGCCTCAATATCCCGATGCTTCTTAGGGTTTCCACTCTACTCACGAGGACTTAAATCTTGTGCAACTCCTGTCGAATAGAACGGTTGACGGGTAACTATGTGCAGATCCAGCGGTCCCCAATCTTCTGAGCTTGGACTCCGGACGCAACTGTAACATCCCTACTCCTCTGGCAGATATGATGGCTGGCGGGATTTCTCAAATCCTCTTCACAAGATCCTGACCGTCTGTCTTCTCCTGCTTGATACGTTCACGAAATGAACCAAAGACTCCTTCCCGGACTTAATCAACTGTGTCCCAAACCTCTGTCGCCTTGAGTCACTCGATATGCTCCAACTCTTTGTGCTACCTTCAATAGCTTCAAAGGATTTATCCCTCCTGAGATTTCTCACGACTCTGAGTCTTAGAGAAGATTCTTGCGCGCACTCCTTGCGACAACTCTCAAGCACTTCCAAGTGTTGAATATCTTCGACTCTGCGCACTCCTGCAGCAGCAGTCCTTCAATGCTTCGCTCAGATTCACAACTGAGACTTTCCTTAGCCTGCACACTCCTTGCACGGCTCCTATAACCCAATTTCACTTCTGGGTGAGCGAGAAAAGAGTTAAACTATCTGAGCCTTCTGTCAACGCACTCCTTGCGAACGACTTCAACTGCACTCCTTGCAGGAATCCTTGCTCAGATAGAGAAACAATTGAAACTTGTTTCTTCTACTTCCTTTCTCAAATTTCAATCTCAACACATTAAATCATATATATAGCATAACAACAAATGCATAACAAGAAGCAAACATCTATGAGCATATCAATCAACATACATACACAGAGAATAACACGACGCCATGAATTTGAATCAATTTCCTTCTATTAATTCAAGATCTGTACATGGGTGTTCTTACACAACTCTCTGCATGCTCTTCTTCTCAATGCTCAGAATTATGTTACAATACACAATGAGGGTGTCTATATCCCATTTCCCTCTTTCTTTCTAAAACTGTCTAATCTAATATTAAATTCTATCTACCTATTTCATCTCAACATAAATGCTTCTATCTACTTCAGATGAGAGCGTATGGCTCAAGGTCCGATTACATTTACAACTGCGTCTCAACTTAATGGCTTCATTTAAGATGGCGCATCAATTCCCAAGGTGATTTCAAAATTCGTGCTGGCTTGTCCAGCTGTCCACTTGCATTCCATGTTGGCTCGCTTGAACTGGGAGATGCTCCTGCATCATACTCCCTCGCTTGAAAATTTTCATGGGCTCCTGTCCATGAGCTCCTGCACGGTATGTGCATGCTTCTATATCTCCACTTCAGTCTCCCAGCTGGCATATTCCACTAGATGGTCCTTCCACTTGACTAAATATTCAAAATATTCTTTCCTTCTTGTCTTCTTACCCACTCGTTTATCCAGTATCCGCTCCATCTGTGGCTTATCTGCAACTGGCATCTGTTTTTGCCACTGAATCTCTGACTGTCCATCACTTGTTCCTGCTTCCTCAGCTTTGTATGGGTACAGATCTGAGACATTGAATATCGGAGAAATTCTGATCCCATCGGGTAATTCAATCTTGTAAGCATTTTCTCCAATTTTCTTCAAGACCTTGCATGGTCCGATTTTCTTCATCTTCAATTTATTGTATGTTCCTCTCGGAAACCTTTCCTTTCTCAAATGTGCTAGAACCAGATCACCAACCTCGAACTGAAGTTGTCTTCTATGCTGATCGGATCTGCATTTATATTCTTGGCTTGATTTCAGTAGTCGCTCCTTCACCTGGCTGTGAAGTTCTTTCATTGCCTCAGTGAGTTCTTCTGCACTAGCGCTCCTAGTCGCAGTCTGTTCTGAATCCCTCAATTCAGAAATTCCCCTCGACTGCATGCCATAAACAATCTGAAATGGACTTTTCCCTGTACTCCTATTCACTAAGTTGTTATACGCAAAATCTTCCTGCGACAATACATTGTTCCAACTACTTTGGTGCTCTGTCACCAAGCTTCTCAACAAATCTCCTAGACTTATGTTTACCACTTCTGTCTGTCCATCCGTCTGGGGATGATAATCCGAACTAAATAACAAGTTAGTTCCCAACTTCTTCCATAAGGTTCTCCATAAATGCCCTATGAACTTCGTATCTCGATCCGAAACTATGCTCCTTGGTAAGCCGTGAAGTCGAATGAGTTCCTTGAAAAACAGGTTCGCGATGTGAGTCGCGTCGCTGGTTTTTTGACATGGGATAAAATGTGTCATCTTGGAAAATCTATCCACCACCACAAAGATTGAATCAAATCCTCTTTGTGTTCCTCGCAACCCCAATACAAAATCCATGCTAATCGCATCCCATGGCCTTTTAGGTATCGGCAATGGTTGATAAAAACCTGCATTCTGCTTCCTCCCCTTCGAATGCTGGCAAATCCTGCATCTGTCCACAAATCTCTTGACCTTTGACCACATCCCTGGCCAAAAGTATGATTCGCTCAGCTTTGCGAATGTCTTGTCATGACCGAAGTGTCCGACCAATCCTCCACTGTGTTTCTCCTTCAGCAGATCCCCCCTCATGGAACAATTTGGAATACACAGTTGATTGCCTTTAAACAACAATCCTTCCTGGATCATGTATTTGGCCCATTGGCTACTGTCTCTGAGAACTGGATTCTCAGTTGCTTCATACGCCTCCCCAAAATCCTGATCATCTGTGTACATGTCCCTGAGATCATCAAAACCCAACGTTTTGACTCAGAACTCTTGCAACAGCAAACACTTCCTACTCAAAGCGTCAACAACTTTGTTAGCAGTACCAAAAATATATTTGATTACAAATGTAAAATTCTGCATGTATTCAACCCACTTAACATGCCTTTGATTCAACTTCTCCTGTTGAGTCACAAACGTTAATGCATGGTTATCACTATACAAAACAAATTCCTTCGGAATCAAATAGTGCCTCCACTTTTTCAATGCTTGAATGATGGCATAAAATTCCTTATCATATGTGGAATATTTCAACTTTGCTTCATTCAACTTCTCGCTGAAGTACGCTATCGGCCTGTCTTCTTGACTTAAGACTGCCCCTATTGCAAATCCACTTGCATCACATTTCACCTGAAATGTCTTTTGAAAATCAGGCAACACCAGAATTGGTTGTTCCGTGATCTTCCATTTCAATAGATTGAAACTCTTCTCAGCCTCTTCTGTCCAGTGAAAATATTTATGTCTTTTCTTCACTATATCCATCATCGCTGCACTAATTCCACTGAAATTCCTGATGAATTTTCGGTAGAAACTAGCCAGTCCGTGAAAACTTCTCACCTCAAAGATATTCTTCAGTGATGGCCAATTCTTGATTACCTCCACTTTATCTGGATCCATCCTCAACTCATTTGCCCAAATAACAAATCCCAAATAAATGAGCTCTGTCTTCATGAATGAGGACTTTTTCATGTTTATCAACAACTTCTCCTGTTGTAATCTCTTCATCACAATGGCCAAATGCTTCAGATGTTTAGCTTCGGTTTTATTGAAAACTAGTATGTCATCCAAGTACACAATGGCAAATTTCCTAATGAACTCCTTCAGGACTTCATTCATCAACCTCATGAAGGTACTTGGCGCATTTGTTAAGCCAAACGGCATAACAAGCCATTCATACAAACCCTCGTTTGTCTTGAATGTTGTCTTCCACTCATCACCTTCTCTCATGCGAATCTGATGATATCCGCTTTTCAAATTGATCTTTGAAAAATACTTGGCTCCGCTCAAGCAGTCCATCAGATCATCCATCCTCGGCAATGGAAATCTGTACCTGATGGTTATCTTATTAATCGCCCTTGAGTCAGTGCACATCCTCCAGCCTCCGTCTTTCTTCGGACTGAGTACTGTCGGAACATCACATGGACTCAAGCTTTCCCTGACTAATCCTTTGTCCAATAACTCCTGGACTTGTCTTTTGACCTCCTCATTTTCTTGCGAGGTCAATCTGTACGCAGCTTTGTTTGGAAAACTGGCTCCTGGTATGAGATCAATGTGATGACTCACACTCCTGATTGGTGGCAACGAATGAGGTAACTCGTCCACTACTATATCAGTGAACTCTTCCAACAGTTCCTGAAATCCTTCTGGTAAATCATCCATTCTCGTGCTAGTCAGAACAATCCTCGGCTTTCTGACCACAATGAACTGTGGATCCTCCTTCTTCTTAACCTCGGTAAGAAGTTCCTTCCCACTCATGAGAAGTACAATGTTACTCACTTCCGGCTTCACCTCCTTATCTTTAATTGGAAGCAACATGTGTGTCCTCCCATTTTTCTCTAGGGTGTATGTGTTCATCCTTCCATCATGAATCACATTTCTATCATATTGCCACGGTCTACCCAACAATAGATGACAAACATCCATAGGAATGACATCACACAAGATCTTATCATTATATCCTCCTATCTTAAATTCAACTAAACACTGTTTGGTGACATTTACCTGATGTCCTTTTTGTAGCCACGAAACTTTATATGGATTTGGATAATTAGTCGTCTCCAACTCCAGCTTCTCTACCATCTCAGTTGAAACGAGATTGTCGGTGCTACCGCTGTCCACAATGACCTTGCATGCCCAACCCTTGGTCTTGCAAGTTGTTCTGAAAAGTCTGATCCTTTGGACTGAACTTTCCACTTCTTTCTCTGGTGTCAAAAGGTCTTTTCGCATCACCAACGATCTTCCACCTTCAGCGTCTTCTGCCTCAACATCTCGCCTATGTGCCTCGATGATGTGAGTTTCTCCAGTGTCTTTCTTTTTCTATGGACACTTGAATGACTTATGCCCATTTTTTCCACACGTGAAGCAGGTGATTACTCCACCCCTTCCTCTTCCTCTACCTCTAGTACGAGGAAAAGTGTTGTTGTCAGAAAAATCTCCTCTCTGCTCATTATGTTGTCCTCTCTATTCAGCATATCGTTGCCCTCACTGTGAGGTTCCACCCCTCTCTGTCCGAGTTTGAGGTTTCTTCCAGTCGTCCTTGGGCTTCTGGGTTCTTTCCTGGGCAACTGATTTTCCCCTGGGCTGACTTCTGCCTCTGCCCCTCTGACTCTGATTTCGGCTCAGCTTCTCTTCAGCTTTCAGAGCCATCTGATAAGCCTATTCTACCGTTCGGATGGTCACCATACTCATTTCATCCTGAATCTCATATCTCAGGCCATTCATATACCTGGCTACTTTTTCATCATTGCTTTTGCGATGACCTGCCCTGATATTCAACCTGTAAAACTCTTCAGTATATTCCTTCACTGACATCATCTTCTGTCTCAGGTTCTGCATCCTCCTGAACGGAGAAATTTGATAATCCCTAGGAATGAATTTTGCCTTCATCTTTGCAATCATCCTGTCCCAGCTTTTAATTTTTTGCTTGCCTTGGCAACGCCTATCCGCTTGTAGTTCATCCCACCACAAGGCTGCGTGTCCTTTCAATCTTGTGACGGCATGCCTGACTTTCTTGTCCTCTTCGATATCTTCATAGTCAAAATAGGTGTCTAGAGCTCTAATCCAGTCTAGAAGCTCTTCTACATCTAGATTTCCCTCATAAACTGGAATGTCCATTTTTACCTTTGCACCCATTCTTGCAACAGCTTTAAGTAAGCGCTCATTTGTTGCATCTTCTGCTGTGACTTCTTCTTCTCCATGTCCAGCATCATCTTCATTTTCGGACTCACTGATATCTCCTACATCAGCTGTGCACCTTTGTCTTATCTCCATGTCCAAAACTCTAGCGCGTAAGTTATGCAGATCTCTTTCTACTTCTGGATTCTGCACTTCTCTACCCCTTCCTCTCGGCATTTCCCTTTCCTCCTCTGGATCAGGTGATTGTCTATCTCTTCTTCTCGGCGGCATGGTGAATCTTCCTTCTCCTTGCTACAGAAAGAAAATAAGCTTTTCTATGCTCTGATACCACTTGACGCAGGCGCGCTCCGCAGGGCACGTCCACTCACATGATCTTCCCTTTCCTCGGCCTGAAGAACACTAACCGGTTCTTCTATTTCCCTATCGGGAAATTTTCACCTACAAAACTCTTCACGTGATCCCCCTCTTACTTATCGTGGAATCGGACTTCGCGGGATCGCAAATCCTAATGCCAATGTTTCGAGACTTTCCTTTCCCCGAACTCCGATAACTCGTGCCACCTGTCCTCCACGAATTCCGATGTGGCCCCACACTGTTCCTTGGGCCTGTCGGGATATCACGTTTCGTGATTCCAAATTGTAAGAGTATCCTGTCCTCAGGACCTCCGATGTGTCGAACCCCGACTTCCCTCGGATTCCTAACACGCATCCCTAGTGAATGGACGGATCAGATCGATCCTCGGGTCTCGCAAAATACTAAAACCCCAAGTTACTTACTTGCGTGAGTCTCGATGGTCGAAGTGTCGATGGACTTCCGATCTCGTCCACGTGTCCCGATTGATGAACGGCTCAAGTTGATTCAGGGTTTCCGCTATGGAAATTCACGATCACTTGTCCTCGTGACTCCCGATTCCACGAACCCCGACGCCTCAATATCCCGATGCTTCTCAGGGTTTCCACTCTACTCACGAGGACTTAAATCCTGTGAACCTCCTATCGAATCGGACGGTTGACGGGTAACTATGTGCAGATCCGGCGATCCCCAATCTTCTGAGCTTGGACTCCGGACGCAACTGTAACCTCCCTGCTCCTCTGGCAGATCTGATGGCTGGCGGGATTTCTCAAATCCTCTTCACAAGATCCTGACCATCTGTCTTCTCCTGCTCGATACGTTCACGAAATGAACCAAAGACTCCTTCCCGGACTTAATCAACTATGTCCCAAACCTCTGTCGCCTTGAGTCACTCGATATGCTCCAACTCTTTATGTTACCTTCAATAGCTTCAAAGGATTTATCCCTCCTGAGCTTTCTCACGACTCTGAGTCTTAGAGAAGATTCTTGCGCGCACTCCTTGCGGCAACTCTCAGGCACTTCCAAGTGTTGAATATCTTCGACTCTGCGCACTCCTGCAGCAGCATTCCTTCAATGCTTCGCTCAGATTCACAACTGAGACTTTCCTTAGCCTGCACACTCCTTACACGGCTCCTATAACCCAATTTCACTTCTGGGTGAACGAGAACAAGAGTTAAACTATCTGAGCCTTCTGTCAACGCACTCCTTGCGGACGACTTCAACTGCACTCCTTGCAGGAATCCTTGCTCAGATAGAGAAACAATTGAAACTCGTTTCTTCTACTTCCTTTCTCAGATTTCAATCTCAACACATTAAATCATATATACAGCATAACAACAAATGCATAACAGGAAGCAAACATCTATGAGCATATCAATCAACATACATACACAGAGAATAACACGACGCCATGAATTTGAATCAATTTCCTTCTATTAATTCAAGATCTGTACATGGGTGTTCTTACACAACTCTCTGCATGCTCTTCTTCTCAATGCTCATAATTATGTTACAATACACAATGAGGGTGTCTATATCTCGTTTCCCTCTTTCTTTCTAAAACTGTCTAATCTAATATTAAATTCTATCTACCTATTTCATCTCAACATAAATGCCTCTATCTACTTCAGACGAGAGCGTATGGCTCAAGGTCCGATTACATTTACAAGTGCGTCTCATCTTAATGGCTTCATTTAAGATGGCGCATCAATTCCCAAGGTGATTTCAAAATTCGTGCTGGCTTGTCCAACTGTCCACTTGCATTCCGCTCTGGCTCGCTTGAACTGGGAGATGCTCCTGCAACAAAAGGGTTGCCTCTTTTTCGTTATGCTTTGGATCGTTGTGTTCTTACATCATGGTGTTAATTACAAGTGGGTGACTATTGTGTGTGTTTCACTAGTCCCGATCGAGATCATAGCGAGTTATGAAATTGATGACTGTGTTATTTCGTTGTTTCATTGTGTATCTATTATGGAAGCATCGTGTATGTTGTATTTAATTGCATCAACGGTGATGAAGCTCAGGTTTTATATTATGGTTTCATTCCAAATTTTTATTGGTTGATATAATGAAGAAGGCTTGAAATCGGGCAAGTTTTAGAAGTCTGTTCAATCTGGAAAGGGACCTGTGCATATGTTTTATTTGGGCAATTGTGAATTTATGGACAATGTTTGATATTTTATAGTGATGTATTATGGATAGAGGTGGAGCAATGTTGTTGTGTGTTTTATTTCGATTTTGTTTTAAATGAAAGGAAAGGAATTAGAGACCAAGTATTCTCTTAACAAGACTATTGAAAGTCATAGTGATTATCAGTATGATTGCAGAGTGTGTTAATTGAGAAGTTTTGAAGAGTTTTAATGTGGAGCAGTGAACAATTTTGATACACAATAATTATTGAATTGGGTTGGTATGTTTTGTATTGAATACAGAGTTGTGTTTATTGATTACTTTATTTGTTTTATGAATAGTGTTCGTTAATTCCCTGCCATTCTCTCACTTTTTCGCACATTACAAGTCCCCTCACCTTCCCACATTCACTATTCACTCCCTGTTCTTAAAATTAAATTATAGTTAAATGAAAACTTTGTATTATGGCAGTTGAAGGATGGCACATGGATGAGTTACAGTGATATCTTTGATTTACAATACAGTTGATTGTTTGATGATTTGTTGAGCATTAATCATGATCTATTCCCCTTCATTTTACCACTTTCTGCTCAATACAATCCCTCATATATCCCAGAACCCTTATTCACTATGTGCTCATTGACAAGTATTAAACGATTTTTATGGATTGGATTGCATGAGTTGGATGTGTTGCTTAGCAAAACTTCGTTTCATATTTCAAGAGATGTCATGTATGGTTTATTGAAGAAACTAGTTTCTAATAAGTAATGCATACATGAATGAGATTTTTCAGCAGAGGTAGCCATGTCCAGGGTAACAAAGGAAGAGGAAATTGGAACAGGGGCCCTAGAAGGCCAATGTTTTCTATACATTTTGATACAGACTCGCAAGAGTTGATCCGACTATTGCAAGCTAGATATTTTAACAGGATTGGACATGGAGTGGTCCAACCTAGTCCAGAAAATCCTCCCTTCCAATCCCCACATGTCCCTGGTATCCCAGTTCCCCCGCATGTCTCATTACAACCTGAAGTCCATGAAAACGAAGGATGGAAAGATATAGTCCACCTGGCACTCTCCCAACATTGTGGCTGGCCCAACTTGTCTCTACCTGCTCCTCCTCCACCTGTTAACCAAATTTTCCAAGATGCCCCTGCATACTCCCCAGTAGAGTCTTCCCACGCAAGCAAAAGGTTAAAAACCGAGGCCCACCATGCTCGTGATAAAGGAAAAGCTGATGTTTCCCCCTCCTCTCCCTCAAATGACTATGCCAAATCCGTGTCATCCCGCATGCATTTGAGAGATGATTGCTCTCCTACTATCAGTGAGATTAGGCCTAAAGGCTCCACACAACCTACGACAAATTCAGAGAAATCAAAGGGAGGCAGCAAAAACGAGGGGAAAAGTGCCTCCCATAATGGTAAATATGGTTTTTAGGTGTTTTTTATGGATTGTTAAGAACAATTGACTTATGAAATTTTTGGACAGCACACTATTTTTTGATATGTGGATATTATATTTTTGGATATAGTTTCAATTATAATAGATATAAATTGTCAAATTATGAGAATGATGATGGGAGCCACAAGGAGGGATCTGTTTGATTGATTAACTAGTTGTGTTTATGCTTGTTAAATAAACTAAATGGAGTCACAAGGGGTCCCACCTACTAGTTATTATTTATTAAAGACCCTTATTATTATTTTATTAATTTCCCCCTTTAACTAAAAAGTTGGTTGAGTTTTAGTTAACTTAACTAAAGAGGTAGTTTAACTACTTCAACTAATTCTGATTGCTTAAAGGAAAAATGAGAAGGAGGAACAAGAGGAGAATAGAAGGAGAAAGCATACTAAGGTCTGCTCTTGAGTTTTATTGAGATAATTTAGTTTCCATTCATTCTTTAATTCATTGAAAGTCTAATTCTATTTTATGATAGCAGGGTCCTATTGTAGACAACAAGATTCAAGGCTGAATTACATCATTCAGAGACTTGTTTTTCAGAGGTGTTGATCTATCTTTGATGGTCTGTGTAGACTTGTCTGTTTGTGAATTAAATTTCATGATTGATAAAGACTATTGTGTAGAATTGAGTGGGCACCAATCTGTGGCAAACTGATCTAGATTTTAAAGTTCAGTTTTTTACTTTATGTCAGAAGTCCTTTTGTATGGTTTTCATCGGGGACATCTAAGTTTGACTTTTGTCCAAACTTCCTCATGGAATTTTGTAAAGAGAAAGATTATTTTGATAAATTGGAATGGAATAAATGATTGCTTTATGTCTCATCTGTGTTGATTATTGACTTGGTATTTTTGCTTCTGTCTCTATATTTATTTTTGCATCTGTTATATTCAGAAAAGTACATAAATATTGAATTTTTCAGCAACCTTTAATTTATAAGAAAATCAACCTAAGCACTTGTAACCAATACTTGTGGATTAGGAAACAATTTTTGATGGCTATAAACCTAGAGTGATATTCCCGTCTATCTTGCCTTAGCCAAGTAAGATCTGAAAATTCTTGAGTAAGTGATCATTTCATATTTTTTCCTCAACATTTGTTTGGCGACCATACTGGGGAGAGGTGGAGCAATGTTGTTGTGTGTTTTCTTTCGATTTTGTTTTAAATGAAAGGAAAGTAATTAGAGACCAAGTATTCTCTTAACATGACTATTGAAAGTCATAGCGGTTATGAGTATGATTGTAGACTGTGTTAATTGAGAAGTTTTAAAGAGTTTGAATGTGGAGCAATGAACAGTTTTTATACACAGTAACTATTGAATCGTGTTGGTATGTTTTGTATTGAGTGCATAGTTGTGCTTATTGATTACTTGATTTGTTTTATGAACAATTTTCATTAATTCCCTGCCATTCTCTCACTTTTTCGCACATTACAAGTCCCCTCACCTTCCCAGATTCACTATTCACTCCATGTTCTTAAAATTAAATTATAGTTAAATGAAAACTCTGTATTATGGCAGTTGAAGGATGGCACAGGGATGAGTTACAGTGATATGTTTGATTTAAAATATAGTTGATTGTTTGATGATTTGTTGAGAAGTAATCATGATTTATTCCCCTTCACTGTACCACTTTTTGCTCTCAATACAATCCCAAATATATCCCATAACCCTTATTCACCCCCTTCTCATTGACATGTATTAAACGATTTTTATGGATTGGATTGCATGAGTTGGATGTGTTGATGTGCCAAATTTTGTTTCATATTTAAAGAGATGTTATGTATGGTTTGTTGAAGAAACTAATTGCTAATAAGTAATGCATACATGAATGATCTTTTTCAACAGAGGTAGCCATGGTCGAGGTAATAGAGGAAGAGGAAATTGGAACAGGGGCCATAGAAGGCCATGGTTTTCTATACATTTTGATGCAGACTCCCAAGAGTTGAGCCAGTTATTCCAAGATGGATTTTTTTAACTAGATTGGACAAGGAGTGGTCCAACCTAGGCCAGAAATTCCTCCCTTCCAAGCCCTACATGTCCCTGGTATCCCAATTCCCCCTCATGTCTCATTACAACCTGAATTCCATGAAAACAACGGTTGGGAAGAGATTGTCCACTCGGCAGTCTCCCAACATCGTGGCTGGCCCAACTTGGCTCTACCTGCTCCTCCTCCACCAGTACAGTCTTCCCACGCAAGCAAAAGGTTAAAAACTGAGGCCCACCATGCTCATGATAAAGGAAAAGTCGATGTTGCCCCCTCCTCTCCCTCAAATGACTTTGCCAAATCCGTGTTATCCCGCATGCATTTGAGAGATGATTTATGTCATGCTATCAGTAAGATTAGGCTTAAAGGCTCCACACAACCTAAGGTAAATTCAAAGAAATCAAAGGGAGACAACAACAACAAAGGGAAAATTGCCTCCCATAGTGGTAAATATGTTTTTTAGGTGTTTTTTTATTTATTGTTGAGAATTGACTTCTAAAATTTTTGGATAACACACTATTTTTCGATATGTGGATATTATATTTTTGGATATAGTTTCAATTGTCATTGATCTAAATTGTCAAATTATGAGAATGATGATGGGAGCCACAAGGAGGGATGTCTTTGATTGATTAACTAGTTGTGTTTATGCTTGTTAAAGAAACTAAAGGGAGTCACAAGGGGTCCCACCTACTAGTTATTATTTATTAAAGACCGTTATTATTATTTTATTAATTTCTCCCCTTAACAAAAAAGTTGGTAGAGTTTTAGTTAACTTAACTACAGAGGTAGTTTAACTACTTCAACTAATTTTTATTTCTTAAAGGCAAAATGAGAAGGAGGAACAAGAGGAGAATAGAAGGAGAAAGCATACTAAGGTCTGCTCTTGAGTTTTATTGAGATAATTCAGTTTTCATTCATTCTTTAATTCATTGAAAGCCTAATTCTATTTTATGATAGCAGGGTCCTATTGTAGACAACAAGATTCAAGGCTTAATTACATCATTCATACACTTGTTTTTCAGAGGTGTTGATCTATCTTTGATAGTTTGTGTAGACTTGTTTGTTTGTGAATTAAATTTCATGACTGATAAAGGCTATTGTGCAGAGTCGAGTGGGAAACAATCTGTGGCAAGTTGATCCAGCTTTTAAAGTTCAATTTTTTACTTTCTGTCGGAAGTCCTTTTGTATGGTTTTCATCGGGGACATCTAAGTTTGACTTTGGTCCAAACTTCCTCAAGGAATTTTGTAAACAGAAAAATTCTTTTGATAAATTGGAATGGAATAAACGATTGCTTTATGTCTCATCTGTGTTGATTATTGACTTGGTATTTTTGCTTCTATCTCGAAATTTATTTCTGCATCTGTTATATTCAGAAAATTACATAAATATTGATTTTTTCAGCAACCTTTAATTTATAAGAAAATCAGCCTAAGCCGTTGTAATCAATACTTGTGGATTAGGAAACAATTTCTGATGGCTATAAACCGAGGGTGATATTCTCGTCTATCTTTCCTTAGCCAAGTAAGATCTGAAATTTCTTGAGTAAGATCATTTCATATTTTTTCCTCAACATTTATTTGGCGACCATGCTAGGGAGATATTCAATATCTCTATGGTTGATTTTTATGCTTGATTATCATCGAATACATCTATTTTTCTTATATTGATTCTTTGATTGTTTCATTTCTTAATGTTTGTACTTGTTGCAAGGCAGCCTAATATTGAGCCCTATCTTCAAGATCAGACCAACATTGCTAATACTCGGGTTGAGCTTAATCGTTCATGGGCAGTAATTGAACAAGACATAAGTGCCCAAGAACGTTGGGAAGCTAGACGTAGAGAGCCTAGGAATCATCCATAACTTTCTTTCTCCTTCAGCTTTGACCTTCCTTTCATGTCCTCAGACCCTCGTGTTTCTAGGAGAAGAAGAGGTTTATCACCGAAAATTAATCCTATTGCTTAAATGGGAAGAAGGAACGTTGTGTTATATACCCAACAAAGTGCTCTAAGGAGAACCTTGTCTGATTCATCCAGTTCATTTTTCTCTCCCCTACCTATTATCCACAAGATGGCATCTAGTGGTGGCTCTGGCGGCACTGGAGGTGCTTCCTCATCTCAGTCTTTAGCTTCGTCAGTGATTGGTAGCTTATATAGTCACCAAGTCCCTGTTCAATCTACCACATACCTCACCAAAGTCATTACAAAGTATGGGTTTTTTCATTTTGAAGAAGATGCTACAACCACACCGTGGCATGTTTCCTCGCCTCTTAACCTGGTGCCTGCTACTTATCCACCTCCTAAATTCAAAGAGCGTCTTCCCAGGTTTTCAGGAAATAACACTGTCACTACAAATGAACACTTAGTAGCATTTTATAATGCCTGTCACAACATAGAATCCAATGACAACAATACTTGCATGCGCTTATTTGTCAATTCCCTTGAAGGGAAGGCTGCGGTCAATTTCTTCGACCTTCATCCTAAGATTATGTCTACTTGGGAGGAGTTAGTATATTGGTTCAAATCCACCTATGGGCAATCCAAAAGCCCAGCTGAGCAGTTACGAGAATACAATAACATCGCTTATAAGAATGGTGAGACCATCAAGTCATTCAACTTCCGTTTCACCAAGTTATACAATCAAATCCCTGAACTCATTCAACCTCAGAACCAAGCCACTTTCATGCATTATTATAATGCCTTACCTTCCCCCTACCATCATAGGCTTGAGGAAAAATCCATTGATAACCTTGGTTCTGCTTTGCATACTTGTTTAGAGTATGAAGAACAACTTGAAGGAACATGTCTTCCTTAGGGAGAATCAGTTAAACAGACATACATGTCTGCTCTCTTGCAGCTTGTACAAGACATGCATAATCGTATGATAGCGTATGAGTGAAAGGGAAATGTCTCCCCTCTTACCTCTGGAGCTTCATCCTCTTCCGCACTCCCCTTTAGAAATCCAAATGAAAATAATTTTCAGCCTAAAGTTATCATGTCTCGTAGTTGGTGTAACTTTTGCGAGGAAACCACATGTGAGGTCAAGAAGAGTGTTAGAGATAAGATCTTTGGTAAAATACCTGAAACTACCATCGTTGTCCTAGATTTTGCAAAGCCAGAAGATGTCATGATCATCAATACTAGGAACAAATCCTACGCTCCCAAAGGCAAATATGATCCTCCCCGCAATTCTTCTAGCCCGAGCTCATCCTCACCGGCTGCTACTGTGCAGGTTCCTAAGGTTCCTGACAGTCAAGGAACTACATCCCCTGTCCCCTCTTCCAAATACAATATTCTAAATCAATTGGCAAACATCAAAGCAGATGCAACCCTTCTGTACATGGTTGCCATCCTTGAACAACAGAGGCATCTAAAACAATTCATAGAAGGAAAAGATTTCGTTGTAGCCAACCTCTCTGGAGAGGTAGATGAAGGGGATTCGTCTGTAAATAAAGTAGGTGTACATAACTTTAGATACCCTGTAAAAAATCCCCCTTTTTATATTTCTGTAAAGATTATGGATAAAATTGCCCATTGTTGCCTCATTTACGACGGTTTGGGCCCAAGTGTAATGTCGAAGATTATTATGGAAGAGCTAGGCTTGTCTTGTACAAATGAAAATGCCAGAAGCATGCTCTCTTATAATAGTCTACAACAAACGACCATAGGTGAAATCAAATATGTGACCTTAGTTTTGTGCGCACACCCTGAAATAAGGACAACCCTTAATATTCAGGTAATTGATATGCCAATAAGAAACTACTCAATCATCCTAGGAACAAATTGGAAAGCTTTGATGGGTAGATACCTCTCGCTCGACGGGACACACTTATCCGTTCCTCGGAATGGTAAAAACATGATAGTCCTTAGAGAGGGAAGGATTTAACCTTACATAAAAAGTGTTCCACAACCTAATGTGAATTATATCGAAGGGTACCTAGGGTTGTATTCCATATTTGTCGAGGAGGATAACACTCACTTCGAACAAATCGACTTAGATGACGGTATGTGGCATATGCACTTTGATGGCTCATGCTCTAATGAAGGAAACAAAGATGCCATTATCTTGTACTCTCCTGTGGGCAAAATTCATAACTTTTCTTATAGGTTAGAGTTTGCTTGCACAAACAATGTCACTGAATTCGAAGCTTTATTATTAGGCATTGAAAACGCCTATAATATGGGTTGTGGTTACCTTACAGTTTTTGGGGATTATGAGCTTGTTGTGAACCTTGTACGTAAGATATACTCTCCTAGCAACAAGTTGATGAAACGATACACCCAAAATGTTTGGGCACTTATCTCGAACCTACTATCTTTTGACATTACTCATGTTAAGAGGGAATTGAAATCAATGGCTGATCGGTTAGCTTTTTTGCAGCCTCTCCTATTTGGAAACTTCTGCCACACAAACCTGAGTGTACTTTTCAATCTCTATATCGTCCACATATCCCTAACAATATAGAATCATGGAAGGTCTTCCCTAGCAATGAGAGCATCTGTGCTTTCATTCAAAATGAACCTTATAATCTTAAGGAAATTATATCCATAGAAGACCACGAGATTCCTAAGGGCTTGACTCCTCTAGAGAGTTCATTTTCATCGAGTGATGTAGGCAATAAAGAGAAACATAAAGAAGAGGAGTCGAAAAGGAAAGTGGGTGAAACCATTTCCTTGAACATTGGAACACCCAAGTCTCCCAAGAATGTTAAATTAGGTGCCCAATGTTCTAATGAAGAGAAAATGAAGCTTGCCAGACTGCTTGGCGAATTTCAAGATGTTTTTGGTTGGTCTTATGAGGATATTCATGGTTTTGATCCTGCTCTTATACAACATGCCATTCCTATCAAGGAGGGCATAAAACCGGTTAGGAAAAAACAAAGACCTATCAACCCTGCGCTAGAAGCAACTATTCGAAAGGAGTTGAAAAACTCTTGAAGGCTGGGATCATCTTTCCGGTCAAATATTCTGAATGGGTTTCCAATTTGGTTCTTGTTCGAAAAAAAACTGGTCAGATCATATTATGCGTAGATTTATGTGCATTGAATCGGGCTAGTATAAAATATCACTTTCCTCTCCCTAATATGGAAATGATTTTGCAGCAAGTTGCAGGGTAACAGATGATGTCCTTACTTGACGGATTTTTTGGTTACAATCAAATCAAGGTAAAAAGGGCAGATAAGTATAAAACCACTTTTATTACTCGTTGGGACACCTTTGCTTATGAACGTATGCCTTTTGGCTTATCCAATGAAAGTGTCACGTTGCAAGGGGCTGTGCAGATAGTTTTTTACGATGTGATCGACGAGATTATTCATATCTATCTTGATGATCTTATCGTGTACTCTAAAAGACGATCAATTGTCTCGAAGTTTCAAGAATTATGGTTGGGTCCTTTCAAAATCGCTTTTGTCATGGGTACAAACTCTTACATTCTAAAATATTTACAAGAGCGATTATTTTCCTACAACACTAACGGTTCTCACTTAAAACACTACATGGAACCAACTTGAAGAGTTTAACGTTGTTTGGATTGTTTTGTATATTAGTAGTCCAGTTATGTTTTCTTTTTTTGGTAGTTTTATTACTGCTTTTTCAATTATGCTTTTAAAACAATTTTCAATTCTGCTTCCATTTTAGTAGTTTTCCTTCTACTGTTTGCAATTTTGTCATTTTATTTTCTACTGTTTTAAATTTCGCAGCTTCATTTATGTTATGACGTCTCTTGCTTTTGTTCTTTTTTTATTTCAATTTTTGGTCAAGAATAAGATGTTGGATCAGTTCTGCCACAGTGACACTCCTGCAAGGTATTGTTAGTCAATAACAATAAAGCTTACACGGTTGTTATGATGTTCCCCATGAAGGCATCATTGAATTTGTTATATGCTCTCACTGTTGTCTTATGAGATAATTGGTTACTTCCCACTTCTGCTTTCTATCTCTTCATCCATTTTGAGATTCAAAAGAGCAAGTCCATAAAAAAAATTCTCCTTGAAAGTCAAGACAAATTTCTGGTTGAATGATTATGCATATAGGGATAAACCCCCTAATACTTAACACTTTTCGTGAGTTATTCCCAAATTCCTGATCATTTTTCCATTAAATCCGCTCACTTCCCCCTGTTGCATAATCATTCTAGTTATATCTTCTTGATATGTTGTTCTTGGCCTGCAAAACCATACATTCTGAGTTTTTAATATGTTGGAAACAAATTTCCATGTGGAGTCGTCAATTTGTTGACGATAAAAATCGCAACGAGCAATTTCACCCGCAAAGTATTGCTAAAGCCTATTATTTAAATTATGCTAATAATATATAATACTAGTAGGTGGGACCCCTTTGTAGACTGGAGGCTCGGAGATAGTCATATCACACATTTTTTGTTGTTGTTTCGATGCTGCTTATAGGGTCTTATATGGTTGACGATGCAGTCTTGGTTTCGTTTTTTACATAGTGACAGGTGGATGATGCATTTTATGGGATGTTCTGTTATTCGAAGCTTTAATTTTATGTTATGATTAGCATATATTTACAGTTGCTATGTTTAATCATGTCACCACAATTATTACATGGGTACACATGCACAAGAAATATGTTAGTAACGATATAAACAAAAGCAAAAGGATGAAACTTATAAAAAATACTAGAAGAAAGGATCTATGTTATGCTATGCTAGGAGTTATGTGCAATTAAAATGAAAACAAGTTAGTGTTAATCCTAACTATTAATGGTTGGTTAGTGGCTATGTGATTTGCAATTGAGTTATAATGGGCACATTTGATATGGCAATACATATGGTATGGTATGGAAGTTTGCAAATCGTTAATGTGGATGTTTTGGGTGGCTCATTTGACAAGCAATGTGGTCGCAGATTTCAATGGTTTGGAAATTAATGACATGGTTAAATGTATTAGCGAGTGTTGGTTGTCGTGTACTTAGAAATTGAATGGAGAGGAGATGGAAGCGACGTGCAGTAAATGCACGTCACTCCATACTCCCCCCATCGGGCTGTCACCCTGGTATGCTTATTGTTGCATTTCGATCTGCTGGTGGTTAAGCTCTGAAATCCAAGCCTGGGAAGGAAACGCTTGGCCAACTCGCCCCTTTTAAGCTATTGGTTACAGGTATGGTTCTTTTTCACCCATCCATGAATTATGCTCTGTGTATGAACAAATGATGGCTCAATAATTCTTTGGTTTGTGTTTTCCTGAGATTTGCAACTGTGTAAATGCATGTTTTTTTCTCTCTGGAATGACTATGTGGTTGTTCGATTTGCAAGTAAAAGAATTGGTTGGTTGAGTTGTGCATTCGTTGGTTGTTCTGTTGGTGAAAATCGTGATGAGTCCATGTGTTTTTTTTTTGAGTGGATATGGGTATTATTGCTCTATGTTATTGATGGAGGGTTTCACTATGTTTATCCTTGTTGGTTGCTTCCTCACAATTACGAGGGTAACCCTGTCCAATCGTATTCAGAATGCCATTTGGTTGTCGGAACTGCCATTTGGTCGTTGTGTTTTTTCCAGATTCATGGTCGTGGGTTTATTTAGATGGTCGTGGATTTATTCTCATGGTCTTGGCATCAACGTATCTCAAAATTCGGTCTTAGGGTGGCCATTATGCCAAGATATATACTTTATGGTTGTTGGGTGATATAAGTTATGCCTTGGGTCTACATTCCCATTGGCATTGTTATCAATTGATTCGGATCATGAGAAATTGACAAAGTTTATACCTCTGTGTGTTATGGGTAACTGTCATTGTCCAGTGGACATTCACTTCTCCTCTGCATCGTTTTCCTACCCTACCCGTTGTTGAACGATTGTGCCATTGCATAGACCGGGAGTTATAAGGAACCCTGTGGTTCTATCGTACTTGTATCGAAGGGTCTCTAACTATTAGTTGATATGTTTTGAGGACCTCCAGTCTCTTTGTGCTATTGATGACCGAGCAAACTCTTAATTACTTCTTTGTATTCGTTGTTACAGAGCCCGATTTTAATAATCCCCAACTGTTCTTACTCTTGTCGGACATCTTTTGATTGTCATAGATCGGTTGAGTGGTTATGACAGTTGCATCGAGTACTTATCTCGTCTTTGTTTGATTGAATTGGTTGAAAAGTTGTGATCGATGATGAGTAATAATATACAGTCAAAGGGTTGCCTCTTTTTCGTTATGCTTTGGATCGTTGTGTTCTTACAACATGGTGTTAATTACAAGTGGGTGACTATTGTGTGTGTTTCACTAGTCCCAATCGAGATCATGGCAAGTTATGAAATTGATGATTGTGTTATTTCGTTGTTTCACTGTGTATCTATCATGGAGCATCATGCATGTTGTATTTAATTGCATCAACAGTGATGAAGCTCGGGTTTTATATTATGGTTTCATTGCAAAGTTTTAATGGTTGATATAATGAAGAAGGCATGAAATCGGGCAAGTTTTAGAAGTCTGTTCAATCTAGAAAAGGGACCTGTGCATATGTTTTATTTGGGCGATTGAGAATTTATGGACAATGTTTGATATTTTATAGTGATGTATTATGGATACAGGTGGAGCAATGTTGTTGTGTGTTTTCTTTCGATTTTGTTTTAAATGAAAGGAAAGGAATTAGAGACCAAGTATTCTCTTAACATGACTGTTGAAAGTCATAGTGATTATGAGTATGATTGCAGACTGTGTTAATTGAGAAGTTTTGAAGAGTTTGAATGTGGAGCAGTGAACAGATTTGATACACAATAATTATTGAATTGTGTTGGTATATTTTGTATTGAGTATAGAGTTGTGTTTATTGATTACTTGATTTGTTTTATGAACAATATTCGTTAATTCCTTGCCATTCTCTCACTTTTTCGCACATTACAAGTCCCCTCACCTTCCCAGATTCACTATTCACTCCCCGTTCTTCAAATTAAATTATAGTTAAATGAAAACTCAGTATTATGGCAGTTGAAGGATGGCACATGGATGAGTTACAATGATATGTTTGATTTACAATATAGTTGATTGTTTGATGATTTGTTGAGTAGTAATCATGATCTATTCCCCTTCATTGTACCACTTTTTTCTCAATACAATCCCTCATATATCCTAGAACCCTTATTCACCCCCTGCTCATTGACATGTATTAAACGATTTTTATGGATTGGATTGCATGAGTTGGATGTGTTGCTGAGACAAATTTTGTTTCATATTTAAAGAGATGTTATGTATGGTTTGTTGAAGAAACTAGTTGCTAATAAGTAATGCATACATGAATGATCTTTTTTCAACAGAGGTAGTCATGGCCGGGGTAACAGATGAAGAGGAAATTGGAACAGGGGCCATAGAAGGCCAAGGTTTTATATACATTTTGATGCAAACTCCCAAGAGTTGAGCCAATTATTCCAAGCTGGATTTTTTAACTCGATTGGACAAGGAGTGGTCCAACCTAGGCCATAAAGGCCTCCCTTCCAAGCCCCACATGTCCCTGGTATCACAATTCCCCCTCATGTCTCATTACAACCTGAAGTCCCTGAAAACGACAGATGGCAAGAGATTGTCCACCCGACAGTCTCCCAACATTGTGGCTGGCCCAACTTGTCTCTACCTGCTCCTCCTCCACCTGTTAACCAAATTGTCCAAGCTGCACTTGCACAGTCACCAATACAGTCTTCCCACACAAGCAAAAGGTTAAAAAATGAGGCCCACCATGCTCACGATAAAGGAAAATTCGTTGTTGCCCCCTCCTCTCCCTCAAATGACTCTGCCAAATCCGTGTCATCCCTCATGCATTTGAGAGATGACTGCTCTTATGTTATCAACGAGATTATGCCTAAAGGCTCCACATAGCCTAAGGCAAATTTAGATAAATCAAAGGGAGACAACATCAACAAGGGGAAAATTGCCTCCCAAAGTGGCAAATATGGTTTTTAGGTGTTTTTTATTGATTGTTGAGAACAATTGACTTCTAAAATTTTTGGACAACACACTATTTTTGGATATGTGGATATTATATTTTTGGATATAGTTTCAATTATCATTGATATAAATTGTCAAATTATGAGAATGATGATGGGAGCCACAATTAGGGATGTGTTTGATTGATTAACTAGTTGTGTTTATGTTTGTTAAAGAAATTAAAGGGAGTCACAAGGGGTCCCACCTACTAGTTATTATTTATTAAAGACCCTTATTATTATTTTATTAATTTTCCCCCTTAACTAAAAAGTTGGTTGAATTTTAGTTAACTTAACTAAAGAGGTAGTTTAACTACTTCAACTAATTCTGATTGCTTAAAGGCAAAAGGAGAAGGATGAACAAGAGGAGAATAGAAGGAGAAAGTATACTAAGGTCTGCTCTTGAGTTTTATTGAGATAATTCAGTTTTCATTCATTCTATAGTTCATTGAAAGCCTAATTCTATTTTATGATAGTAGGGTCCTATTGTACATAGCAAGATTCAAGGTTGAATTACATCATTCAGACACTTGTTTTTCAAAGGTATTGATCTATCTTTGATAGTCTATGTAGACTTGTCTGTTTGTGAATTAAATTGCATGACCGATAAAGGCTATTGTGTAGAGTCGAGTGGGCAACAATCTATGGCAAGATGATCCAGCTTTTAAAGTTCAGTTTTTTACTTTCTATCAGAAGTCCTTTCATATGGTTTTCATCAGGGACATCTAAGTTTCACTTTGGTCCAAACTTCCTCAGGGAATTTTATAAAGAGAAAGATTCTTTTGATAAATTGGAATGGAATAAACGATTGCTTTATGTCTCATCTGTGTTGATTATTGACTTGGTATTTTTTCTTCTGTCTCTACATTTATTTATGCATCTGTTATATTAAGAAAATTACATAAATATTGAATTTTTCAGCAACCTTTAATTTATAAGAAAATCAACCTAAGCCCTTGTAACCAATACTTGTGGATTAGGAAACAATTTTTTATGGCTATAAACCTAGGGTGATATTCTCGTCTATCTTGCCTTGGCCAAGTAAGATCCGAAAATGCTTGATTAAGATCATTTCATATCTTTTCCTCAACACCCATGTCATCAATTATCCAATTTTACATTGGGAAACGTAGGCGACCTTCATTACCCCGCAATGATCTGTTCCCTGCACCGTTGTTCCCTAACCCCATTGAGCATATAGACGACTCTAGCATAGTTGTCGAAGCAATGATAAGCCAATGGATCCTACCAAAGCTGATTGCACCTAATCTCTCGCCCCCTACGCAGACCCTAGCCAGTCGCACCCGAATGTAGATACATGGCGACCTGCATAGGGCCGCTCTGCTTCTTTAAGACAATAATCAATTCCCACTGGGGTACATTGAGCCATGCACTGGACCTCTGGCACATAAACCTGCGCATGGGTTATGTCAACTATATCATTATTTCTTTTGAAGATCTGACAACTACCATAGAACAACAATATTTTTTTTTACAATAACAAAAATATGGTTTTTATATATAAAAGGTGTGACCGAAGTCCCTAGTGTACAAAAAAGGGGGGCGTGTTGAGTCAATGACCCACCAAATAAAATACCGAGATCTATCTACATGAGCTTGATCCCAAAAACTTTAGTTGCTTATTTAATTATGACTAACAAGTCTAGCTAATGCTTGCAGACTATGTTTTGGCATTGCCAATTTTACAAAAATTTGCACTTAATTCATAGCTTACTTCTTCTTTTCCTCTGAAGTTGATGCTGGGATTTCTTCACAGGGAATCTCCAGAGCGATGTTCAAGTCCGGAAGGGTCGGGGCTTCTTTGTTCTTGCCTTCTTCGCTGCTGCTTTGACCTTCCACTTCCTGAGCTCTGGTTCCTTGTTCTTTCTCAAGCCTCTCCCCTTGGCTTCTTAAGTAGTCCACCTTGTCCTGTAGTTGAATGATCATGGCTCAGTGGTTCGAGAGAGTTTCCAGGGTGAAATTTAACGTGGCGTTGTGAGATTCTAAGCACATGGCCAGGTGTTGAGTGGTGAGGAAATTATCACCTACCGTTTCCTCCTCTCGATCTTCCTAAGCTCGACGTTGTTCCATGCTGGCTATGGCTCTGATTAATGTTGGATGGTTGAGGATTTTATCTTTCTCTTCTCCATCATTGTCCTTGATTCTGCCTTGACTTTGCAAGAGTTGTTGAGCTATGACCTAGATTGTTATGACTAGTTGGTTCGGATGACTCGACTTTAACTGCTTCTTTTTCCTGTTCCTCTAAGTGGATCTTGTTCTCTGGCTTACCCTGTTACGATATTTTTGCCTTCCTCTGCTCCTGCCACTTTCTTGAATTATGGCCTTCCCTTTGTTTTTACCTATCCAACAAATTATGTATATTGCGCCCTGGCTTGGGGGAGCTGAACTCCCCCTGTATCTTATGAACTTGAATGCATCGCTTGCCCTCCTATGGGTTTCTAAATAATGGATCGGGCTCTGATTACCCTGGAGTTCCCATGCTGCGTCCTTTTTTGTTCATGTAAGGTGACTCCTCTGGAGCGTGAAATGCTGTCGAGAATTGTTCCACATGCTCTGAATTCTAACCTCTATCTTTTCCCTGATCATTTTCGCGAGTGGAATTAATGAGAGGATATGGGGGGGAGGGATAGCGTTGTGTTGATGATCTCACTTGAATTATCCCACGGGGGATTGACTTGTTGCTGTGCATAAGTGCCCTGTCTTTCTGGATCAACGTACCATATTCTCCATTTATGGATTTAACGTTGTACTTTGGCCTCCCAGAATTATCGAGAGTTTTTCCATATCGGTTGTTGCATTGAAGCACACTGTGTGTGTGGCTGCTGGCCAAGTGTACCACTTGTGTGAGCTGGATCATTGGGGGTTAAGGGGGGATGAGGAACGTGGACTTTCCTTTGATTTCCAAGTTCCCTTTGCCTTTTCCTATTGCTTTGTTTGCATGATCATCGGCTCTCCAATTGTTGGCACGACGGATGTGGTAGAAATGGGTGTTCATGCATTTGATATTGTCCTTGGTCCTCTCAATGGTTCTTTTGAGTGTAGAGTTTCTATAATTGGTGTTCTTGACAGAATACCTGATGATCATTTTGGAGTCCCCTATTATGGTTAACTTTTTAATTTGACGTTCCCTCACAATTTGGGTTCGTTTCAGTGGTGCATAGGCCTCTGTTGCATTATTTGTGGTGATGCCTAGATTCCAAGAATAAGTAATCATCCTCTGTCCTCTAGGGCTAAAAAGAACCCCTCCCGCACTTGCCTCCCCAACCATAGAACAACAATATTAACAGTCGAAGTGACAGATCCTCCTCACACGTTTGATACAATTAATTCAATAAGCAACGACGAATTAACACAACTGGAAAAAGGACGATTCCACCCCCATCCCGAATAAAAGTGGTAGTTACTGCAATAATCAACATAAATCTCCACCTTAATGCAAGATATGCCAAAGTGAAGCACATCATGTCAATCCTAAATATCGGACTCGGGGAGAGTTTCAACTAGTCACAGAAAAGTTGGGATAATGAATTCACATTTGTGAATAACCAGGTGTCCGTACGATCCCATTCAATTCAAAACTATCCTCACCAACAACTGACATCGCAAAAATGGTCATCTAAATCACCCAAACGCTTAAAGAGTGTTTTTCTGAGCCTGAACGTTAGTTTCTAGAATTCGTGCAAAACCTCAAAGGCACAATATCGTTTGTCACCAAGATCATTCCTTAAAGCAGCGGGGAGCCAGATAATAGTGGTGGGGACTTGTTGGCACCCAAAGTTTTGGGTCTAGTTTTGCGCACGTGCACGAACAAAGTTGTGCGTGCTCATTCCATAGTTTTGCGCACACCGAAGGAAATGCGTGAGGAATTCCATAGAGTGCACATCGAACTAGGTTTTTTCACTAGCGCGCCAAGTATAAAGGCTACCAAGTGCGCGTCGATCCAAGTTTTGTTAGTTGCGCCAGAAACCAAGAAGATGCCCAATGGAAACAAGAAAAGAATCACCAGGAAATCTCCTAGAATGATTATTGCCCAGAACAGATGAAGACGTGGGGCGACCAGAAGATGAGTTGGCCAAGTAGTTAAGATTGCCCATAATGTAGAGATTCTACGTGGAGCGTTGGCAGGCACCAGAAGTGTGCAAGGCAATTGGATCATACAAGTGAGTGGAGTAGAGTAGAAAGAGACAACGTTCCCCAATAGTGAAAGATATAAAAAGGATCCCTAAGCTCAAAACAAGGGCTAGCTAGTCAAGGAGTTAGCTCGTGAGATAATCAGTAAGAGAGTTTTGAGCTAGCTTAGCTATCAGTATCGAGCTCACTCTTAGCCTACTGTAATCTTGTGATGTTTTGAATCTATTATTGTGTCTTTGTTTTGTATGAATCCTAAGGCAAGGCTCATGGCACATTATGTTGTATTCCCATTGTTTTATATAGTAAGGATATGAAGTTCTATGGCTGTCCTAAGAAGTTGTTCAACGCACTGTATATCTATGATGTGATGGAATGCTTCAAGTAATAAAGATATGGTAGTTCTGATCTATTCTATATCTATTATGAATGAGTTGAATATGTGTGTGTATTGTTTCAATTCTTAGTCCGAAATAGATTTTCAAACCCGAGTTACATGGATGGAAATTGCAATAATGTTAATATGTTTAATCCTTCATGCTCGACACAAGACCTTATGGTCTCTATGATCCTCTCTACATCTCGGGTGAGACCTTCCTCGGCCTTGGTCGAGGATTGATATGCCAGTGCTTTGGGGTTTTTGTTGGACTACTTTGGATGAACCCTGGGTCTAAAGCTTCCCGGCGTTAAGAAGGTCAGTATGCGCATAAGCTTGGACTGAAAACGATGACATAATTCCCAACACCACCATAAGTACCACCTAGCTCACTTGATCAAGGATTATAAGTGCTACATGAGACAAGTAATGTGAAACTCCTTTGTAATTCATCTTGACCTTGGGCGTCAATTGCTATAACTAGTCTCATTCACACCTTCACTTAGCTTACACCACTAATGGATTTCATCACTCCCAATGGAGGCACATTTGAAACCCCTTGTTTTATATTGTGAATTTCTTGAGCCTTGATGTTGTAATGGGAGTGTGCTTGTTATTTTTCTTTTTTATAATCACAAAATTTTTCACCAAAATCACCCTTTGTTACCTTTGGACACTACAATGTTCACCACTAACTTTCACTTGATTATCACTTTGTTCCCTTGGAGACATTTATAGAGTGCTCTTCATGGAAACACTTAGTTTATTGTAGTTAGCACTAAAGAATTCAGACCTTTGAGACTATTGTGAACCATTACCACCCTAGGTATTCTCTTGGGCTCTGTGGTATTCCTCCTTTGCTTTGAAGTCTCCTAACTAGTTTTGCCCCATCAACTAGATGCACCACCATTTCCACCAGCATGTTTGGGTCAAGACCACCTCTATGCCCTGCTCCTCTTCCACCTACTCCTCTCGGAGGAGCCAATCCTCCCCCTCATGTTTCAATGATTTTCCATTTATGGCTAGTTTAAACATACTTGATTTGACATGTCTCACCAACGACCCTGTTCTACATGATGTGGCTTGGCCAACCATGCCCACCAAGTTTTCATTGGATATCCCTAGATTTTAAATTTGAGATGAGGAGGACCCCTGTAATGTTCCTAAACATATTTGCTTGGAACATTTTAAGTTTTATGTTTTCTGGTTGTGGTATTTTGTCAAACACTTTGCATATTTTTGTCTTCTTGAGTTTCATTGGGTTTATTGGTGATGGTTCTTTGTGTGTGTTGCAGCCAGTAAATGATAAAGATATAGCAATGGAATATATTCAACAAGATGCAAGACAAATAACACAAGAAATAGCCACAAATACCTCAGATATGATTTTATTTAGATATATAGTTGACCTCATACAAAATGGAGAAAATCTGGAATACATATAAGAGGATAGAGTGTATGGTTGATAATGCCTCCAAGATACAATAGGGAGATAAAAATACAGGCTTCCAAAAGCCTCCTCAAGCTGAACACCAAACATGTAGAAGGCCCAACTCGTCCCAAGTTGAGATGTGATGTCTTCTCTAGCACAATGCGCCCCTCATTGGTTGTAGCAAGCCAAGAAATTGACCTCCAAGGATATGGCCTATGAATCACTGAAACCCACTGCTAATATATAGATCGGGGAATAGGAAAACTCTTTGATGAATCTCCTAACTGTTGGGTGAGATCTCACCCTCCAAAACAGTGTTGATATTATGGTAGCTGTGGGAGGTATTTACTTCCACGTGTAAACCTGACGAGAATAGAATACTCCGGGAAGTAAGAAGAAACCCTAATGAGTTGGATAATAACCCTAGAAGACATGTCGACTCAAGAAGATAACTTGTATTAGGTTATTAGCCTCCAAGAGCAGAAGTCAGCCAGAAGAAATAATATATACTGAACAAACAGATACCCAGAATGAGAAGTCAGCCCAGGCAGTTAGCTAGAATTACTATAAATATAGGAGGCTAGTCTTCATTCTGGCAAGCAGTCTCAGAATTGCAGAGCAGCACTTGTATGCACTGCAGTGCCCGATTTTGTGCACAGGTATGGAGGAGAGTTGTCATTGCAGTTGCTCCAACTAGCAGATCACGTTTGGCTTGGATTGTCTCCTGGTTAGGGTTTGGACTATCTGATCATCTCTTGTTGGTGCGCTATCCTTGGGGAAAGGTGTGTTACCCCTTGTTTGGCTATCTAGCCTAGGGTTTGCTTCCAGAGTGATTCTTTGTCAAGGTTAAGGTGTTCGGAGGGCGACTTCGGCCTATGGTTGGGTGACAATAACGATATTGTCAATGGTAAAATGAGCATATCCATTATATTCTAACAATCTATGGGCCCACACCTCCTTCATTCAGTCTAACCGCTGGAAGGAAACATAGCCATAAGGATATTAAGCTCGTTGAAGAATTGTCGCTAGGGTTTCTAGCAGGAGCGGTCACCAAAGCACTGTAGCTAGGGTTACTAGCAGGTGCAGTTGCAGAAACCCTAATCCTCTCGTTGAGGCACCTTAAGTGAAAGGATTGACCTGATTTTCGGATAGATCAGTGCACCCTACCCTAGCGCATCTCTTGGTACTCTCAGCAAGACAAGACGTCAAGTTTGAGTTTCTGGTCAAATCTAGGGTTGACCAAGTCAAAGAAGCCATGACCTACTCTATGAAGTCAGAAAACAAGTTAGATGGAGATTCTAACTTCAAAGCATGGAAGACAAGGATTGACCTCATCCTTGCCAAGAATAAAGTGTTGGATATCGTGAAAGGAAAGATCGTGGAACCAGGATTTGAAGAAGGAAAAGAGAAGGAACCGCAGAACGTTACAGTTATGGAGAAGTTCAAAGACGGTGACATCAATGCCATGAGTATCATAGTGGACTCTATAAAATACCACTTGATACCCTACATTTCCCATCTTGACTCATCGAAGAACATGTACGATGCCCTAACAAACCTCTTCTCAGTCAGAAACATTGGACAAATAATGAGTCTAAAGAATGAGCTTCGTGACATGAAGATGAATGATGATGATAGCATAACATCATACTTTGTGAGGATCTCCTAGTTAAGAGATCAACTACAAGCCGTTGAAGAGATCATTTCAGAGAAGGAATTGGTAAACATAGTACTCAATGGTCTTCCCAAGACATGGGATGCATTTGCCGCAAGCATGAACACAAGGAAGGAGTATCCTACATTTGAAGAACTTTGGACTTGTTGTGCTCAAGAAGAATCCAGGATCAGTGCAAAAGAGAAACCCCAAAATAAGTACGATGATCAAGCCTTTACAACAAGATTTAAGAATTTCAAGAACAAAAGGAAGCTTAGTTCAAGGAGGAAGACAAATCAAGAGAAAGATATTTCATAAACAGAATGCTTCAACTGTCGAAAGTATGGTCACTACAAGAATCATTTTCCCGAGCTAAAGAAAAGTAAGGAGAAACATGAAGCATCAATTACCGAAGAAAAGGAACCTACAAAGAAGACTAAGCAGGATGAAAGAGACTTCTTCCTTTGAAGGTAACAATATTCTTCTTAGTTCTTGTACATATCTTGTATATCTATCTCTTAGAAGATAATATGTTCCAAGAAGAACTATACTTATGGAAGAACAACAAGATAAGGATTGATATCATTATACAAGTCAAATAATACACATGAAAGGATGAAATACATCAAACAAATCATGTGGAAGCTATTACAAGATAAGCCAAAATCAGAATCAATCCTAAAGAGACTTAGAAGAAGCAAAGACAGAAAGAAGTCAGTAATCAAGAGGAAATTGCAGAAAGACTTATAACACTTTGCAGAAGGGAATAAGGATGCAGATGGAAGCGTGGACTCTGTTAGACGGAGGGAGCCAATTATATGCACTCATACATGAAGCAAGGATTAGGAGGGAGCTAATCCTATGATCCATTGAAGATGATGAAGTATATATCCATGGTAGCAACCATGAAAGACAGTACGTGTTTAGTTCAACTTCAAAAGAAGTCTTCTTCGAAAAGAAGCCTTAAAGTATCCCTGGTTGTCCATCCACATCCATGATTCTATAATGAAAGGAAGAAGTGAAATATTTAGAACATGGAATCTATAAGAAACTCCATGGACCCAAGAGCTAAAGAAAAACTTCAAGAAGAACATGAAGATTCCAAGAAAGAAAGAGAAGCCAGAACAACCAATCACTGTATTGAGAATCACAATATTACCAACCTGACATGAACTCAATAAAAGCAATCAAGCAGAGGAACTGAAAATTGTGATGAAGAACATTGTATATATGCAAGCATTGCAAGATCTAGAACTAGAGGTTCTCCCAGATGGAGGGAGAAGACTACGATGATTGCTTGTAAACTAGACATACCTCTACATGAGCCATTATATCGTTCGTAATTGACATTAGATGAATGCAAAAGCTGTTCTCCAGAGCAATTGAACAAAGAACGTATGAAGAGCAACCTCAAGACTTTGAAGCATACCAGAAAGAGACCCTTGTATGCAGATGAAATAACATAACTTGGTGGAGAACCTCCAATGAAGATCAGAAGCGTGGTGAAGATTTTCTATAAACAAAGATATTATATCAGAATGATTACTCAGAAGATCAGGATGATGGATTGCCAATCCATGACAAAGATCTCATGATGACAAAAGAAGTGCCACATGGATATGTTCCAGTTTTCCAACAATGATATACTACATGAACCCTTCAGAGAAAAACCAGTGTTCCAGACCAAAGTACATTTCAAATCAAGCATTACATTATCCGTGATGAAGTCCAAAAAGGAGAAAGTGGTTCTCCAATACATATCTCCACAGATGAGCAGATAAGCATACATTTTGGTAAAGCTTCTGTCCAAGATGAAAGAGTTTGCGTACTCAAGCTGGAGCTCGTAGAGACGACTTCCTTATTGAAAAAGGAAGAGATGACTCCCAGGTTGGGAGGGAGCACTGATGTATTATTGATTGATGGTCAGTCATTTTTCAGTTCAAAAAATGGTCCAAGATGAGCAGTTTCTTTCCAATTCAGAAAGTGGATTGAGATTTCTGACGAACGAACATTTTCCAATTCGGAAAATGGTTCAAATTGCTGATGTACCATAGACAACGACTTCTCATTGTGGTTAACATGGGAAGTGGTCTAGGGCAGTCTCTCTTCTTGAGGGTAATTCAAGAAGACTGGCCAGCCTCGCTGGACAACGATTTCTCATTGTGGTTAACATGGGGAATGGTCTGTTTTGGAGGTTGGTGCAGGATAGTCATTTCCTTTGGAAATGGTTCGGACGGTGATTCCTTAGGGCGGATTCATTCTCTCTAGGTTGCACTTTGTTTAGTGCCGGAAGAATGGCCCAGGGTGGGGAATGGTCCAAGTTCAGCAATCAAGGACAAGCATTCCTTAGGGCAGACTCATTCTTTCTAGGTTACACTTTGTTTAGTGTCGGAGGAATGGCCCACGGTGGGGAATGGTCTAGGCTCATAAATCAGGACAATTATTCTTCCTTGCTTGAGAAGAATAGTCCAGATATCTCATCATTGATGTCTTACCTTTTTTAGGGCAAATACTCCTCCAAGATCTCACAGATGTGAGTGGAAGAATGGCCCAAATGATTCAGTTTATATCATAACATTTTTTCTGTGCAGGTTGATATCAAATGATTGTTATGAAGACCGTATGTTTCTAAACAGTAGATGTATACTACTGTGGTGGATGTGTTCCACTGTTTGATCAAGCATCTGTGTGATACTTGGTGTGGTAGTATACCACTAGCTTGTAGTTGTGTACTACTATGGATAGACATAATTGTGTTCTATTGAATGATATTGTTCCAATTGACTTGAAGACTATCAACAGTGTTGAAAATGATTATCAACTAGATGGATGATCAATGAACAAAGATTTCCCATACAAAAAATGGTTTAGAACATTTATTCTTCTAGATTAGAAGAATGGTTCTTGTGTCACTCTATGGAGTGAGCATCATGTTTGATTACTCAAATAGAGTATGGTTCCGAGAGATTATGCAGCTGATGACACTGATGGTGATGATGGTGCTCATGATCTAGTCATGAGATAGTCTATACACCTATGTTGATGCTACCGGGTGAAAGGTATGTTTTGTGCTCAAGACCATTACCTGTAATACCTCCCTAGCTAGGAAGGAGTGTTGATATTATGGTAGCTATGGGAGGTATTTACCTCCACGTGTAAACCTGACGAGAATAGAATACTCCGGGAAGCAAGAAGAAACCCTAATGAGTTGGCTAACAACCCTAGAAGATATGTCGACTCAAGAAGATAACTTGTATTAGGTTATTAGCCTCCAAAAGAAGAAGTCAACCAGAAGAAATAATATATACTGAACAGACAGATACCCAGAATGAGAAGTCGGCCCAGGCAGTTAGCCAGAATTACTATAAATACAGGAGGCCAGTCTTCGTTCTGGCAGGCAGTCTCAAAATTACAGAGCAACACTTGTGCGCACTGTAATGCCCAGTTTTGTGCGCAGGTTTGGAGGAGAGATGCCATTGCAGCTGCTGCAACTAGCAGATCACGTTTGGCTTGGACTATCTCTTGGTTAGGGTTTGGACTATCTGATCATCTCTTGTTGGTGTGTTATCCTTGGGGAAAGGTACACTACCCCTTGTTTGGCTATCTAGCCTAGGGTTTGCTTCTGGTGTGATTCTCTGTCAAGGTTAAGGTGCTCGGAGGGTGGCTTCGACCTATGGTTGGGTGACAATAGCGATATTGCCAATGGTAAAATGAGCACATCCATTATATTCTAACAAACACCAGATCCAAGATGAAGAATGCGCCCTCTCGAAGAGAAATGCGCCCCACTAGTAGATAGACTGAAATGGTTGAAGAATACCCTCCAATATTGATGCAAAGAGGCGCCCTAGGGATAACTAATACCTCTGAAGAGAGATCTCTCTCAGATCTGAAGTCTACAAACCTCCACGAACTCCTCACTCAAGAAAGTGCACCCTAACTCTGCAGAAACCCACAAGAAATGCGCCTTACTTCCTCAACTGCTCCTGTAACTGAATGGTAACCAATGTAGAATGGTGAGGGAGGGATCTTTCACCTTCGTGACCAAGCTTGGATCAGAAAAGGTGGAATATTTCACCACCGAGCTAATCTTTAAGGTTTGTTCAGTCAAAACCCTCAAAACCCCCAAGTGCATGGGTTCTCTAACAAGAAGCCAAACATCAAAATGATAATCAACATAATGAGAGAATAGAGGCCCCTATCTCTCTTTTATCCCCCTTTTTCACCTTTTCGCTCCAAGTGACTTTTACTTTATTTTTATTATTCTTTAATTAAATCACTTTATTAATTAATTGGCCTTTTTGCCTCTAAAAAGTGATTTATTCGTCCGTGTGGCTTCTTCAACCACTGAAAGTCACTTCTCATCATATAATCCTGAAGTGCTCTTCCTCCCGATTTCGATGAACTATCACACTAAGAGGTTTCTCCAAGTATTATGCCCAAAATGACCTTCTTAGTGAAATTAATTAAAATATGACCCATAATAACTCAAAATTACGAAAATCATCGAAATGCAACGAAATCAAAGCCAAGCTATGCAAAATGGATCCCGATGATGAAATATGATGAATGATGCAAGTCGGGCCCAATAAAGCCCCTCAATATCTCCTCAACTCGTTGTCAGCCCCATCTGGCTACTCTGGTAAGCATAACACTATGCAACATAATAATGTCAAAAAATGGGGACATTACAACCCCACCAACCACATGATGATTTTTCATCTACGATGTTCCTATAATAACATAACAGAGGATGTTGTTAGCCTTAGACTGTTCTAACACACCCTCAAATGAATACAATGCAGTGGTATGTTAAACTTGTTGCTAATACACACATAATCTTTAAGCCTATAATCAAAATTTTTTGACATTTTCTAAATTATGAATTCAACATGAGGATGGAGTCGATATTGTTACCATGTGTCTCCAAACTACCACCACTCACATAATGGGCCACATCCATGAGTGGCGATGTAGAAGGAGCCTTTGAAAATTTGAATTAGATAACAAGCTCCTCATGGACAATTTCTCAAAATGCCTCTTAGCCATTTCAAAAGATATGGATAACACCCTTTCCCAAATCAAAGAAAAGACAACCTTAAAAGCCTAACAATTTGACCTCATTTAAGCTTTGGGGTAAAGTGTGATGCATTAGATGACTCAATTAAAAATAATAATTATATTTATAATTATAATAATAAAGTAGGCTTGATTAATAATAATAATAATAATAATTATTATTATTATTATTAATATAAAAATAGAGTCACTTTAATAAAACAAAACAACTATTTTTTTTTCCAAAGAAAAAAGCGTAATTTTTATTCCCTGGGAAGGACAAAATTACATTTTGTAGGTGCTTCTAGAGCACTACACACTATGAAAGTGTGTGCTATAGCTGAAGATAAGTAGGCATTTGAGTGCCTTTTCTTCATGTCTATTTCCAAGAGAAAAAAAACAAAAACTCATCCATAATTGGATGTACTGTTTTATGATCATAAGAGTCTTTTATATACAAGAGAGAATCACCACTATTGTGGTTTTTGTCCGTCTTTCTATCAAAAATAAAGAGCAGTTTTGAAGCCTTCAACAGTGTCGTTATCTGAAGCTCGGTAAAAAGAACTGAGCGGATCTACAAGTCGCATGTATGAGTGACTGGTTGTTTCTTTGTTTTGTGAGTTCAAAAAAGTGAAAGTTCATGTTCATCTGTAAAAGGCACGTGGTAGAAGGCATTTGTGTCTTCCCCTTTCTTTTCTGTAATGTGTCAATGTCCTTGTAAGAGCTGTAGACTTTCCTTTGACAGTGTGTATGTTGTCATGTTTCTGTCCCTGTATACATCTGAGATAGCCACAATGTCAAAAGTGTTCAAAAGTCTATGAATTAAAACAAAACAACTATTACATGCACCATTTCAATAATAAACAAATAAAAAATAAAATAAAATAAAATAAAATGAAATGAAATAATAAAAAAAACTACACGTTAAGAAATTGGATAGATACTAGGATGCTTGATAGAAAGAGGTTTAACATGAGTCTAAGTTGGTTGTATATTGTCATTCTAGACACCTCTGACATCTTTCAAATTAAACACCTTAAATGTCAAGGGTTTCACATTATGATGGTATTACAAGGTCAAGAACCAACACCATGACTTAGTTTGAGAATATGTCCATGTCCAATGGAACAATCTTTACAAAAATCATTACGGGGGGCTAACACATATGATAAGGGTCGTAATCCTTCTTATGGTAGATATCATGCTTTTTACATGGGAGTAGAAGATAATAGTCGTAGTGGTTTATAGGAGTTGATGGTTTTGGTAATGCATGGTTTTGGTAATGGTATTTGATGTGATAGAGTTAGAGTCTATTTAAAGATTTGAGATACTCCATTGTAGGATGTCTTGATTGATTTGGTTTTACCGTCGGTCCGTTTAGCTAAATCTATTAAATGATGGCTTTTCAAATTTAAGGTTTCCAATATTATAAATCATAGTGTCTTGTGTATTTGATATTTTATTTTGTGCTTATCTTTAGCTATTTCTCTGCGTATCTCACTGTGTTAATTTTAACATATGGTATCAAACCACCGTAGTTTCTAACAAGAGTGGCCTGCGTTTCTCATGGATTCAGTATTTGGTACTGGATATGTTGTGGCGTATGGACTGTTGTGGCGTATGGACTGTTGTAAACAATTGCAAATCAGCGATTTGGAAGTGGAACGCTGGTACTAATAATGAATATGCTGGTCGGTAACCTAGATCTGTAGGAGTTCTTATGTGTAGAGAACGCAATGGAGCGAGCCGAAGAATATAGAGCAGAGGCCAACGGAATGAAGCTCACATTTCTATGCGATTGGCAATCCTGGTTGTGTTGAGAGCGGGATTTGATCAGAGGAACAGTGGTAATATATGCCGCGAGGAGATGGTTTCTATGGTGGTATCGGAGATGGTTTCAATAAAGAAATGGGCCGAAGCAGCGGGTAAAACCCAAGTGTTTCAGTCGAATGTAGGTGGGGCTCGCAGGTCACGCTTTCGAGGAAGATGGAAGGTCGACGGCAGGGCTCGGAGGTCTTAAGAGGTCGGTTACTAAGAGGAAGGAGGAGGTCGAGTGACTAGGAACCGATATGCTGGGCGTGGACGTCAGCGTTACGGCGGTTTTCATTTAGTTACGCGTGAGGAGAAGGGATACGCTGCAGAAGAGGAGAAGATCACGGATCTAATGCCTTAATATTGACAGCAGGGCCGACCGAATTCGAAACCCCACAATAGCCACCTGAAATAGTAGGTTGTCGTTTTGTTCGCTGGGTGAACGAGGGTTTCTAATGTTTATGTATTTCATTGTTTTAGATGCGGTACCATGCTAGCAAATTCTTCTCGGCCGGGCTCTGCTCTGTGCTTATTACATCTTTCTGTATGTATGGATTACATGCAGAGGAAGTCTGCAACAACAAATTGAGGCAATATGGTAGTTTCTTGCACGGTGACACGGTGACATTGTTGCAGCTGTTTTCAGATCCGAAAGGGTAGACAGGCACGGTAGTTAATGTCTTGGTAGATCTGAAGACGGCTACTGGAGAAATGCAGGAAACTAAGACCGATAAGGGCCTTTGCAGAGGGCGATTATGTGCTTCATGGACCTTGGTTGGGCACGGTGGTTGAAGTTGTGGATAATGTGATAGTTTTGTTTGATGAGGGTTCAAAGTGAGGGCTAATTCAGAGCTTCATGCCTTTTCGCCTTTACCAGGAGGAGCTTTTATGGATATATATAGATTAGTTGTTTAATTGTTTTACATTTTTGTTTTTTTTTATCATAAATATGGAGGAATTCATAATTTTTTGTTATTTAAATTATATTTCTAAATGTAAAAATGAATTAAATTTGCTAAAAAAAACCTCAAGGCACTATCTGATTTCAACCTAGTATCCTCAGAAAATAAGCCAAAAAAATGACAAAATCATAGCACATTTAAACTACATCTATAGATTATGCTAATTATTTAGGTTATAAATTATGCTAATTATGCTATATATATTTTTTAAAGTGGTTTTTAAGAATGCCAGATGATTAGGAGATACATGGAAGGCGAGTAAGTAACAACAAACAATTTGAAATGCCATGGTTCATGAGTATATGAATCATGGTGAATGTCACATGGATTAATGTGAAGTATTTTAAAAAACATATTGAAAATATATTAGGTGAACGAGTGCTTGATTTCACTTGCTCAAGCATATAGTGGTAACATAAGTGTTTGATTTCACTTGCTCAAGCATATAATGGTAACATAAGTAGTTGGTTGAGAAGTATTATGGGCTATGTATCATATTTTATGGAGTTGATTTAAGATCTATTTAGACATGCATACCGTTAGTTTGATGGTTCACTTGTAAAGTCTAGACAATCTAGGTGAAACTTTGAGGGGGTAGGTGAATATCCTAAGTCAAGTTTAAATGAGGGATGAATGATATTCCATTGCATGTTCTATGTGTTTTGATTAATCATGAACATGGGGAATTCAATGCCATGAAATTTGTTAATCCATGCTAGTTTAAATTCCATTTCATTCTAATAATTTACACCATGCATTCATTTTATCCAATTTTGGGCTTCCTTGGGAGACCTTATGTGTTATGCTACAACAAATGGGTCTCTAAGGGCTAGAATTTGAAATCTTGATAGTAGTTATCCATCTATTTGTTGGGATGTTGGGCATGGATGCCACAAATGTCAATCTGGTTCAACCTACTCTTTCCCAACTAGGTCAAGTTTTAGTGCAACAAAATCCTCAAAACCAACCTAACCCTCCACATCAAAACAAGGAAAGAAAAAGAGTAAAAACAACAACAACATTTTGAACTAGAACCAAGGGCAATGGAGTAATCAACAAAATTTCCCTAACCATGTTGGGGGCAAGAATAATAACAATCAAAATCAAAACTAATGCAACAAAAAACACCCCAAGCAAGACCCCTCCAACTAACTAAAGACTTCTCATCCCTATGCTATTTGTAGTTATTATGGTCAATACACACACATATGTTCCTTGGTTGTATAGATTCCATCATGGCCTTTGTATGTGGATGGATTTTTAGGTTACAAATGCTACACATATCAATCTCACTCATCCACCCATGTGTCATAAGCTCATTGGTGTAGAGGTTTGATGTTTTCCTTTTCTTTGATGTGGAGTGCGAAGGGAGGAAGGGATGGGCCCTTTTTTATTTTGCCCAATGCTTTGCCTCCATATTACTCTCCCCCACATTAGCATGCCTCTCACATTCACTTGGACTTTGCCGTTTCTATTAGTGTGAAGGGAAGACAGTGGAGAGGTAGCATCTCCCCACCTTGATGTGCCTTACCTCTACATTGCTTGTGCCCACATCACTTTATGTCCTTCTTTGGTGTAGATAACAGAGGGCGGAGATAACATCTCTCCCCCTCACGCCGCCAAAACCCCACATCTTGTATCTACCTTGGCTTAGGGACCCAATTTAAGATTAAGAGGGTGGAGGATGGAAGTTACACCCCCCCCCCCCTTGTCTTCTCAAGGCCTCACATTTGACTTTACCAATGTAGAGTGTAGAGTGCGTTTGACTCTCACTTTGACGTATGCACCCTACATTTCGACTTTACCCCCACCATCACTTAGTGATGTCAGGGCGAGGAGTGGAGGAACAACTCCCACCCAAACTTTGCTAATCTCTTAATTCCGCCTGGGCTTGGCCTCAGCCTAACCATGACTTGGCCAACACTTGATGATGTGGAGTGTGGAGAAGGAATTCAATAGTCCTCTCCAAACTTTTATCTCACCTTCCACATTCCACATTCTTAAAAGAACCTTTAAGGGCTTATCAAGATCCATATTTCATACCTTAAGAACAATGTTGAGCCCGCACTTAGCCATTTCGTTTGTCGAAAATGGTCCCTTGAGATCATTGTACTTCAATGTAATCCTCAACAAGGATTTTAACACCCTCTAACTCCATTGTGATGCCATGTGTTGGTAATTCAATCATGCACTCATTATATGTTAGAGTAATGCAAATGTACTTATTGGTCAAATCCAAGTGTTGTGCTTTAAATCTTTAATAACTTGGGTGGCTAAGGATTTTAAAAATTTCATAAACTCTAGTGCATAATCAATTTCATTGGTATTCATAGTTTGGTACTAGTACACAATTAGGGTATCCTTTAATGTCTTAAACTTTTGTGTGCACGATGCTATACATTTGTTGGCATTGTATTCTATAGTGAAAATGTTGAATTTGGCATCTCCAATTGAGATTAAGAGGTTATGTTGGCATCTATGACAATTGTGAAGTCCATGGGTATTGGAAAATGATAGAAGAGAAGGACGATTTAGACAAAATTATGGTAGAGTGTCGTCTAGGGAGCTAAAACATTAAAGGCCAAGGCCTTGTAACTTTTTTAGGATGAACATGAAAATAATGAAAATGATAAGAAAATACCACAAAAGTCAAGATGTGTGTAATAAATGTGCCAACTATCCATGACAACAATTGATGACATCAACAACTCAGCATCATATCTATGCAAGAGAGGATGTGGCGAATAAAAAAATTCAACCCTAGATGCTTATGCTATTTTGAAGCATAGATTGGCACCAATTTATCATTTGTGTGACAAAATGAGGAGAGTGCCTTGTAAAAAGAATTTTGGACCTTATTTTCTATGTTGTACTAACTATAATAACATTAAGATAATTGCAAGGTAAATGCATTATTTTAAGAAATTATTTATTTATTTTTACTATCATTTTTTTGATGAAATGCATATTCTGAGGAAACCCATCAAGTACTTCCCGTGATTTTGGGGATGACACCCAGGGTAAGTTGACCAGTTGTGGTTTGGGCAACCTAACCTAGTGGAGACATCAAGTGAGGCCCACAATATCCATGGAGGCAGCCAACTCGAGGATTTGGCCCCATGAGCTCATGCTTGTAATTCACAACAATTAACCACTCGAGCTAATCCATTGGGCTTGCACCATTCTAAGAAAATATTTGCACATGCATAATATAACTAAACTTAGAGAATTGACAAACATAAATATTGTGATTAAAATTAACCCAGATCATAATAAAATAATAACCATAATTAAACATAAAAGACAAGTAAAAATGTGTTGGTTTGAAACCTTGTAATCATCTAATAATAATCACTCACTGTGGAAAGTTTACTTATTACTCTGGTTCTCACGTTTAATCTATAAACAACCCAAAGACTCAAAATAAATACAAGAATATACAACAATTTAGAAGTCGAAGTTCCTAACCTTGGTCTACAAGTTGGCCCAAGATAATGCATATAATGCAATATACAATGTTTTTCCAAAACTACATGGGTGCCACCCTAGAAATGTACAAGTGTGTCACAAAATGGTTTGAACTTGTGACTTTGAAAGTTAAAGCAAAGCCTTAAAGGGGATTCATACCCGAAAGTACATATGTTGAAGCTCAACTGAATAGATCATTATGAACTCAATCCATAATAGTTCAAACAAACCATTAAACTAAAAACATACGAGATGGATATGAAATAAAACTTCATTAGTAGAATAATAACTTTAATTATCCAATAAGGCAAGTCACGGTACAATAAAAAAATATTTCCTTGTGATAGTTAACATCATTGGAAATACAATATATAAAATGCCATTCTTAAGACTGTACACTGCGTAGATATAAATAGGCAAAATCCCTTCATGTAAGCCAAGTCTCCTTAGGCCTAGAATGCATTGAAGGAATCAATGGACAACATAAAATTTCTTGTTGACTCGAAGAATCATCTTGTGGTGTTGTTATCCCCTACATCCAAACATACATCCTAACCGAATTGGCCAATCTTATGCTTGGACCAACATAGCTATTTGCATGGTAGTCAACCATTGAAAATGATTACAAACTTCCATAGGTAGGACAATTAATATTGTTAGGTGTATTACGAGAATATGTTGATAAGTAACGTGTTTAGAATTGTGCTTTGAAACCTTCACTTTTCCAACTCCTTATTTTCTTTTTAAAAGTTCGTCCACTCTTTCCATGCTGCATCTAAATCCCCTTTTGCTCTCTCTCTTCCGCTCCTCGTGCTCTCCAAAAGCTTTCATTGTTCTCTAGCTCATTGTTGCGATTCACATTGTATCTTTTGTTGCTCATTTATTTTCCTTGTCACAATTCATGTTACCTTCCTCTCCTCGTCCAATTATTTCTTCCTTTAGTCCAACTCAACCAATTCCATTTTTTGTTATTTGAATTCCATGAGGATTTTCATATAGTCATGATAAGTGTGCTATGTGAGTGACTACTAAGATAAATTACATCATCTATATCGAGCCTTGGAGTATCCTTCATCTTCTCTCTTGGTAACTTAAGTTACTAGAGAGTGAATAAGTTCCTTGGTTGCAAGGCATTGGATAAACTTCCCCTCTCCCAATGTTCTCATCATTTTCAACCTCTTCATAATCATGACAATAAGTGTAGTAGTGAACCAAGAGTGACAGACCAATTGCATGTGGCCAAGAGGCCATGGAAAGGATCTAGTCCTCAATATTCTCATAGAAAAATTGTTTTGGATTCATTGTCCTCTCTCTCATCCCTTCAAGGTAGCTATATTACATAGACAAGCTTAGAGACTCCCAATGGCAATCCCCTTTCTATGTAGATTAGAATCAATGAATATGTTTATTGGCTAGTTCAAGCAATTGTCTTTCTTACCATCCGAGTATTTATCCAAGTATGTTGAAACATGCTTGATATGATTGTTACCATGTTGTAATACATGACTTTCATGAACCCCTAATTATTTCCCCCGACATTGGAGAGTCTCAAAATATTCTTAGTTGCATCGACTTCCTCCTCAACCATAATGTCAAAGGCCTTGCTAGGATGCATTTCATTAGCAAGTGTACATGGATTCAACAACCAAATACCAATTATTCTAAAACATGCTTTTATATTTTTAGGTGTATCTGCCTTTTGAAAGGTCTTATTATGAACTATGGCTTATTTGATCCTTTTAATTTCCATCCTAAGATTTCTTTCCATCCAGGGTAACCTCTCATTCTTTAAGTAAGCTTTGAAAGTTGAAAAGACATCCACATCAAAGGGCTAGAGCTTGTGAGTTGCGTTTGTTGGTAGAGTTAATAGGTTAATCCCTAAGTAATGCACCTCTTAAACAATTGCCAAAACAATGTCATTGTGTTGCACATCAAATATTAGGAAGTGCTTATTTGTAAGTGAAACATTTCTAGACACCGACCTTCCAAAATATTGTGGCCAATTTACAAAGAGCTCATTCATCATCTAAGGGAGTGGATGTGCTACTGTGCAAACATACAATTCACATACAACTATGCAATACTTAAAATGTTTTTTATGATCCTTAAATATGTAAAAGGGTAGTATCCATTAACTTACACCATCCACACAACATATAATAATTATACTTCCACTACTTTTAGGAAATGCCAGACACACTCTTGCTACACCTCCTTGCAAACACATGCATCCCATAAATTTTCCTTACTTATAACCCGATGCCATTACAATTTTGAATTTGACGGGGCCCATAGGAATTAACCTCATAAAACTTTACTAAATTTTGATAAAGGCTACAACAATTGAATGTCGAGGCTAATGGATTTGTCTTTATCTAGTCCCTTTGATGTTCTTGACACCATGAATGGACAACTCTTCTTAATTTAGTCTACCAAGTCCATCCCCAAAAGGACTGTCTCCCTTGACAAATGTGTACTACATAAGGTTTCACTTATATGATCTTTGAATACATGGCAACATTTTGCCATACCCTTACATCACTACACGACATCTTCCTCCTCCTTAGCTATTAGACTAGTAGTTGCCCCCCTTGTCTTCACAATTGTCAAGCCATTCAATCAAAGTGTTTTTTGGAATGCCCCACTTCCTAACTACTACTCTCTTGGAATATCTATTGTTTTTGCAATCTTTATTGCATTTTCCATATCTACCTTGGTCCACCCCCGGTTGAGACAAATTTTCTTAGTAGTGAGATCTACAATAACAACCATAACACCTTCAACAAACTATGGAGCCATTCAAGCTATCTACACTTTTTTTGATGTTGATACTTGAATTCTAGTGCCCTCTTATTATTGTTGAGAGGCTTTGCATTCCTAATAGATGTCATTGCCTTCATGTTGTAAGTCGAAGTAGTAATTGTGATAACAATAATCGCCCTTGAATGCAATTGGCAATTTATTGTCCACCCTTTGACGAAGATTCACTTATCCAAATGTTAATAAATTTGTGCAATGTTCTATAATGTAATTTTGGTGCATACACTATTCTCAATATTGTTTTTGATTAATTGAAATTAGTGGACGAGGGTTGTAAAATCATCATTAAGATCAAAGGGTTGTGGGACCATGTAGTATCATGGAACATCAAGGAAATCGTATATTCTTATCTCCATGTAAATTGCATGTTATTATTTGGTTATGCATTGAATGTATTCCTTGATTTGAAGATTTTGCTTCCATTGCTCAAAGGTAAGCTTTGCGTATTTTAATTTGTGTGTAGTCATTTTTAGAGTAGTAGTTTAAACGAATGACCGAATGACTCTTTTTTTGGTTGTTCAAAATAACGAGAGAGGAAACATACATTTTTTGCTTGAAATCCGATAGGGATAATTTATGATTAATGGAATCACATATATGAAATGATAGCATTGCACATTCTAGTGCAATGGGTGCAATGGGGGTATTCAACGGTTCAATTTATGCATTAAAAACAACAATCTCTTCAATAAAAAAATGCAATTTCAGTAAAGATTACATATCGAATTTATAAAACATTTAACCTTCTTCCTTTTAAAAAAACAAAATTGTCAACTTAATTTTCATATTTAATGAATTATAGATTATTATATGTATACATATTTATATATTTATTTATTATGAAAAAAATAATTATTTTAATAAAATTTTGAATCGAACATTAAGATCCTAAATGGTTCATCAATGTGGTTGATACAATGTGACACTTAATATACAATATGGAAATTTATTAATATATCTTAGCATGTGTTTTGTATAGCGTAATGATTGTGGGGTATTAATTGCACAATATATGTGATTTTGTGTACAAAATTTATAATTTGCAAAATTTGGTTATATTCTCTATTTACACACTATTTCTTGTACTCCGCATATATTAAAACTATAAAAAATTGGAGCCCACTCAACTACTTGCACCCGTCCACCCATGCTTCTAAGGCAAGGGAAAGTTGTGTGTCTAGGGAATGACCCATCGGGTGGAGGGAAATGGGCTTCAACTTGCCCCACATTAGGGGTTGAGAAGTCTCAAAAAAGATCTCTACGGATACGGCACCACACACTCTACATACTGGCATATATACGGATTAGAACGGATCTGTTAGAGGGTACTTTGAGTCCATTTGTCCATGGCGAGGGTATGAATATGATAAGCGCAACGAGCGTTTTTGCGAGGTTTTGGTTTGTTGGGTGGTGAATGCGGACGTGCACAGATGATCTTCTGCATGGCAATGGGCGCCACTCTCAGTCAGTAATCTTTCTCCTTCCAGGCTGTAGTCCGACTCGAAACTGCGAAGAAAATAAAACGGTGTAGGAACCGCCATGTCCGCCTCTAAAGCGTGCTTTAATACTAAATGCGGAGCCGCATCGACTAAGAAATGGAGAGCCGGATGGATTCTACGCTCAGGAGAATTTGCAGACCTCTGCGATTCATGCGGGTATGAAATGAAAACTCTCGACGGTTAAGATTCTGCTATTCGTTGGTTTACGTCATTCATGGCATTAACTTCTCGGAGCTTGTTGTGTTTTATTTGCAAATGAATAGTTTACGTGTAGATTGCAGTTTGCCCACATATTTTGTTGATTGTAAATCTCATTGATATATGGGAGGTCTGATATTAAGAGAATGATTCGGGATTCTCGGTTTAATGTTAATGTAAATCTACGAGGTCTAATATTGATGTAAATCTCAGTTTAACATGCTTAGCTTCGGGGTTCTCGTGTAGCATGACCCAGGATTAGCTTTTAAGGCGTAGGGTAATGTGGGAACCCGTTTGGAACTTATCAGATTCATGGTGGAGGCTTATTAGCCCTACAGCTCGTGCTCGTTTGCTTTTTGCCCTTTTTATCCTTCTCTCGGATCATGTTCATGAAATATGTTCATTCCAAAATCTAGACCATTGCCAGTCAACTACACAAACGATCGCCTGCATAGGAATTTCCCTCATTGATTTAGAAACCCAAATTCAAAAATGTATGCTCCATGAGAAGTTCACTGCCTGTCGATTGAATGGTGAGTTTGGGGGCGCTTGCTCTGAGGAGATCCATTAGACCCATTTCGGATCTTGTGGACATCTCTTGCCCGCCAATCTGGATTCTGAACATCAAGAATTGAAGAAGCCTGAACATCAAGAAGCGAAAAGAAGCGTAGTTAATACTGGGCTGTCTACCGATTATTCTCCTAGCCTGTACTCCTATATTACTCCGTTGTATCAGCAGTCAGTGGTTCCGGTTAATCATTAAATAACTTAAAACAAAAACAAAAACTGATGCTCATCCATTTTGTTTTATGCACCGTCTTTGTACCTAATGTGTGTGAGATGTCCACAAGGGTAAATGCAGCAGTGAACTAACTATAGGTGAGAAACCCAACTTGAACGTAAGTTGGGGTTGCCTGCCACGATGAGAGCCGGTCTTGAATCTTGTTGACACCACTTGCTGCGAATTTGAACATCAAGAATTGAAGTAGTATTCGATACTGGGTTGTTTACAGACTATTCTGCTATGCTGGAATCCTATGCTACTCTGTTGTGTCAACCCCTAGTGGTGGCAAGCTATTAATGATCAACTAATTTGAAAAAAAAAGAAAAGGAAAATAAAAAACAACAATGTATGCTCATCCCTTTTGTTTGATGCTCCTTCTTTGCACAGTGTGTGAGATGGCCACAAGACTGAATGGAGCAATGAACGAAATATAGGTGGGATGGTCAACTTGAGTGGTAAGTTGGGGGTGCTTGGGAGGCCCTATTTGAAATCTTGTGGACATCTTTTGCTCGCCAATCTGAACATCAAGAATTGGAGAAGTGGTAGCTGATACCAGGTTAGTTGTTTCCCGATTACCTTGTTCACTTGGACTCCTATGTTTTTATTCCCTTGTATCAACACCTAGTGGTGCCAAGTTTTTAATTGTCAAATAATTTTGTAAAAAAAATGGTATACTCATCCCTTTTGTTTGATGCACCTTCTTTGTACACAAGGTGTGAGATGCACACAAGAGTAAATGGAGCAGGCCACGAGGGTATGGTCCGGTGGCAAGCATTGAGGTGATTGAGATTGTATTATGTTGAGACCCAGGTTCAAAACCTTTTGAGTGGGTGTAGATGATGCCAGATTCAAGTTTTGGGTGATTTTGACCACATAGATACGTGTTAGCTTTTATAGCTCATGAGGTACTCCGCATGTTTTGTCTTGTGTGTGGAAGTGACCTTGTATTTGCACTACTAGGCACTTGATTTTGTAATAGGCTTTTTATAAAGTTGTAATAAAGTGACTTTTTGTAAAAGCGACCTTCTAATATTTTATTAAAGTGTGACTTTATGTCATAAAGTGGAAAATAATTTTAGTAAATGTAAGTGATTTATTTTGGAGGGAATGAATCATGTCCCTTGATCTTGTAAAGGAAAGATTAGATCTTGGCCATTGGATTTAGGGATGGGGAAGATGAAAAGTCATTTTCAGTTATAAGAATAACCCTAGGGTAGTGTGCAAAACAAGTCAAGAGAGATTTGAGAGAGAGCTGAAAGAAAAGTGTATGCAACAGATTTGACAGATTCCAAGAGAATTTGGGCACAAATCCCAAGACAAATTTATGTGAGAAGTTGCTGAAGTTTATTGCTGAGTGGGAAGTCGTACTATACGGATCCGTACATGCCATACAACAGGAAAGTGGGCACGATTTTTGAGGTATCTTGTGGCACGAAAATTGAGGCAGTTTGAGGTTTTTTTTTGCTACAGAACAACCTTATTGATAAGACAATACAACAATTATTTGGCATTCTTTTCGAGGTGCTGATTCTCAGCAGGGCCGTACAGGCAGTACGGACTTTTGGGCACAGTTTTCAAGGTAGAGATTTTGGGGACTGTTGTGGGTGTCTGTAAGTGTGTTTCTCTTGCTGCCAAATGTATTACTGCTGTAGCCTTTGTACTTCCTGAAGCTGATAATAAATCTCTCTTGGTGGGTTTTCCCCATTTTGGGGTTTTCCCTGGCTGGTTGCGAAAATTTGAGTGTGCACATGTGTTTTGTGACTGCTGTTCATTGTTATTTTCCTGCTATTTGCTTAGTAATGTGTGTTTCTGCTTATGATATAGCTGGATGTGGGTTATTACATATCAGAGTTCATTTAAGATAGAAATCTGTGTTTACTAAGTGTTTGACAAAAGTCCTATGTGAGTTAGTGTACTTTTGTTGCCCCAAATTGCATTGATCAAGCTCTCATACTTTTGATCCATTTGCTCCAACTTGGCAAGAATTTCATTTTGTTTGGTATTCTTAACCTTTACTGTGATGGCAACACATGTCTTCATATGCCACTATAGGTCTATTAGCTTCAAGAACTTTTTATCTCTGCTTCTAGAGAAGCTTGGGTCTAGAAGCCAAGGAAAGATTTACTCATCCACTTGTTCATTAGATGTCCTCCCCCTCTTTTCCCTAACTTTGTTTTTTGTCTCCTCAACTTCCTTTTTTATCTTAGAGGAAAACCCGCTGTTATATCTCTTCGTTGCTTCCATTGCAAAGGTTTTGACCTTGATCATTGATGGACCCAAGCCTTTACTCGAATTCCCCCTGCATTTTTGTAGGCGCCCTCTTCATGTGCCTTGACTAAGATCCCCCTTCCCTATTGTATTGCTAATAGCCATATATTGTTGTTTCCTTGCCTTGTAGAGGAGCCATGGATCTTTTGGCAAATTTATTGGATAACCACTCCATCTAAGCTAGAAAAATTATTGCCCCAACAAGCTATGACTCGAACCATTATGATAGTTTCTTGTTAGAATACAATAGTGCCTCCTGATGCGTAAGAACTCCTGCTTTCTTAAGTTCTCAATAACTCAACATTAATCTTCATAATGACCTTTGTATCTCTTCCTCCCATCGCCTTAATCATCGAGGTAGAGCTCTGTCATGATACTGGATACAAAGTGTTACGGTGAGTGATGGAAGCTTGAGCCATGATGGATCTCAACCTCTGCTCCTCAAACTCCCATCACCTCCACTCATGCCAATAGGACAATCGTTGCCTCTTGCCAACTCTATTGGTGCCATGGCTTGCCCATCTCATCATTTCTCCCTATCACCTCATCTGGGGATCTTATATTGGATTTTATTATCTTAATCACACATTAATTGTTGATGCCCTACTGTTTATAACATTGTAACAAAGCAAAACTAGTTCTTGGGTTGTGATCTTGAAGATTATAAAGTGCAAATGAGTGTGGAGCTTGGAGAAAAAACATAGAGTAGTGGTACCGTGCCACAATTTATTTTCTAAAGAATTTGGTGGGTTCTATAGAGCGTCGACCCTCCTTGCAATGCATGAGTATGCAGAGCTAAACTTTGTAAATATGACATGGAAAGAATGAAGGAAATGCTTTAACTTGAATTGTTTTTCTTCTACTTTTTTTGGATATGCGTAGATCCAAAATTAAGTTCGTCGAAGCTCCAAAATATTGAGAACAATACAATACTCACATATTTTGAAGAATAGTTTGCACGACAACACAAATCTTTGCTATGGTTTGGCATAACAGCTATGTTGGAAAGGCCATAATTTTGTATTTTGTATGAGATGTAGCTTGGGAAAATTGTCATCACATTTCTCACTATTAGTTTTAATTTCGACTATGAAAATACTACAGTTGGATTTTAGTTGATGATGATGAAGTAACATCTTGGTGATTGATTTAATAGATCATAGGTGAAATAATTAATTGAAAAGTAGGCCCAAATATACCCCATCCCCTCTGATTGTACATATTTGCTCTTTACCACTCAAACCTTGTGGAGTTCATGATCTCTAGATAACTATTGAGATCAAATCCATTATGAGAAAAATAGAGGCTTGGAGAAATTCGATCTAAACCTGTCCTGAAGTACACTAACATTCTTGTCCATTGATCATCACCATTTATGATCCATAAGAAGAAGTCATGGGTTTGCTTCTCTTTATGTTCAAATTGTTGTTGCAAGATGAAGAACCTCATGCAACCTTTGTTAGTGAACACAACAATTCTTGGCATTTGATCTTGCAAATAGATACACGAGGTGGGAGATCACAAGGATTTTTTTAGATTTGTGTCTGGCATGCCTTCTTCAATGCTCTCAGCTCACCTTCATTACTCCTGTAGCTACTGTGACTTATCTTGAGAGCATGTTCCACCTCTTTGTAGATTGACGATAGGTGCCACGATCCAAGCAACATGACTTAGCTTTTATAACTTGTCTCTCTTCATAGACCACACTCGGGAGCCCATGAGAAGCCCACAAAAGGGTAGACCAACCTTGGGGTCTCCTTAGCACTTGGATATAAAAGAAGAAACCTTAAAAGTGTTTAAGTTGACATGCTTGGAGGAAGGTGACCCAGTCCCCTTTGGTGAATAAAAGTTTGGTATGAGCTATGGTTTTATTTATTTATTTTTATTTTGCACTTTGGTGATAACACCAAATATTTTATTTGAGTCTTCTATCAATTGTTGTTCAACTTCCCTCCCTATGATTTTTGAAAAACCCCTGTGGGGGAGGTGGGGTGGCAGTATATTACATGTAAAAACTGCCAAAGTAAAAGTCTAACCAAAGGCTAATGTAAAAAAAAAGGCTTTTATTTTGGTCAAAGAAAACAAAACTTTTGAGAAGGTTATTTTATAAAATGTGACTTTTTCAATGCAAATTTTTAGGAGAAAAGATGAATTTTTACATGGGAAAGTTATCCTTATGGGAGGGATTTTTTTTTTGAAAGATGACATTGTTTTCTTTTCCTAAGGTCATTTTGAAGGAGGGAAACATTTTTTTCTCATGGGGGGCCTCACACTTCATGTGCCTAGCCCAAACATTTTGCCACTTTTGTCCACCATATTGCCGATTGCAGAATAGCTTATTTTTTTCACTATGGTTGATCTTGATGAAGAAGAAGAATTGGCTCTTCAAAAACCCTAGAAAACCAATTAGAAGAGTGTTGCTTCCTTGTAGGAGATTAATGTCAAGCTTCATACTGAAAATATTCTTTGCAAGATACTATTGCTTGGCTTAATGAGCATGTTTCTCTATTGTAGGACTCTCATACTCAACTTCATGAAGAATTTGTTCCTTTGCAAGTTGTTAATGCCAGTGCGTGGAATACTAATGTTCAACTTCGCAATGAAGCAGCTTCTCTATAAAATGATACTTTAGATCTTAATGATCTTAATCTTTCATTGCGAGAAACTAATACCACTTTTATGATGAGTTTGATAATTAATTCATTATAGGACTCTATCACCCAACTTTATGAGGAGGTTGTAATTTTAGTCTCTGTGGTGAATATTGAACTTGAAGCATGATTATGACCACCTTCTTCCTCTATTGGACGAGAAGGACAAGTCCATTTGGGATTTGCAACACCTTAGTGAGACCCTTGTACAAGAAGTAAGTGCACGAAGAAGTACTAAAGGTCAATTCGAGGATTGCATTTGCATATTGCAAATTTCTCTTTTTGAGAAGTATGATGCACTTGTTGAGAGATGGATGCTTCATATTAATGAACTCAAAGAAACTCTTGATTGTGACTTTCAAAAATTCTTAGATGGATCAAAAAAGAAGGATTCCCCACTTGATAGAAAGAATTCTATCCTTTATCGAGGAATGTAATCCTTCTACATCTATTTGTGCACTAATAGCTACCCACAGATTGTCGTCTCCTTAGTTTGAGGAACATGCTAGGGGCATTGGTCCCAATTGCTTCGTCAGATGGACTATACACGTGGTAGACTTGGTAAACATGGACAGGGTATTGTTACTGCTATTGAGCTTGAGATGAGACTAGTGAGAGTAGGGCTTGGATATTTTGAGTCTTTATTGCTAGATGAAAATCAACCTGATCCTTGTCTTGTTATTGTTTAGCAAGAAGCAAAGCTTGCATCTTTTGCTCTTGTGGTTTTGTAGGAACCATATCTTGCACCATCTGATGATTCTACTATTGATATGTTGAAACTTGAGTTTGCATCATCTAATAATTCTTCTACTGTTGATTCGTAGGAACAACATCTTGCACCTTTTGATAAGCTAACACCGAATTCTTCACCATCAACATCTTTGCCATATTGACATCCTAATCAAAGTGAGAGGAGAGACGTTCTTGCTCTCCATCTAGGTATTGACATTCTGATTGCCACACTTATTGGTATGATAACAGTTCTTACAAATCTGTAGTTAAGAAGCGTATATGGTAAAATCTGGGATTGATACCCACGATTAAGAGTTGTGGTTGGATTCATGATTGGTCATCTTGACATTTGAGAACTTGTTGGAGGACTTCATATTAACTTCGTTTGTCGATTGTATAATCCTCGTTACTCTTTTTGGTTGATTGATTGTAGCAATAATTTCTTCTGGATATTTTTTTGATGGCAACCATTCTTTGTTGTTCCTTTTTGTATATGTATGGGCAGAAGACACTTTTATGATGGATAGCCCATCTTGTTGCATTTGGTGTTTGGAGCACTTTTTGAGTATATTGACCCTCTTGCTCAATAAGCTTATGATCATCTCTCTTTGTGTTAGCGACATTTCTTGTTCTAGGCGCAAAAGTATTCGGGTCTGCAAGTCGCATGAGAAGCGCCCGAGCGTAGCATGGAAAAAATCTCGTTTTGAGGCTTCCAATCAAGCGGGCGGGTGGAATTACGATGTCAGCAGCCCGGATCCATCCATAAGAGCAGATCAACGGTCATCGGAATATCGGGGCTAGCAAGTTGACCGATGTATAACGTCAAAGAAAGCGGCTTTATGCTGAGACTGAATCTGGGTCGTCTGATCCCGCGACACATAGTGCGAGATCTAGTCGGCATATCGGCAGTCGAGAGTTCGAAGGGTGAAAGTCCCTCATCATCTCACATTCCGAAACCCCGAACCTCGGAGTGTCGAAAGTGCCCAGAGGCGGGCCCGCAGTATCGCGAAGCAGCCTCAATCGTTCATCCACAGGAGACACCTGGCGCGCGATTAGGCTCCTCGCCTTTTCGCCCATCGCGACTTCGAAATACAAAAGAATAGCATGTCATATTCCCGATGCGCGAGGTGCCGGGAGCGTCCAGGACTCGGGCCCGCAGCATCACCAAGTAAGTTCAGGGCCGTCAGATCTGAGAGGGACGCGTGGCGCCCAATTAGGCCATCTCGGCGTTTCGCTCATCGCAGATATGAATAAGCAAGGATTAACTCCTTCCATTTGCGAACGCCGAAAGCGTTTTGGGAATAGACACAGGGTCGCAGCCCGTGGTCACTTGGGAAAGAAAGGA